>SZWC01005572.1:34465-85329 GCA_023375785.1 Penium margaritaceum
ATACACACACACACACACACACACACACACACCATATTCTCACTGCAGGTGATTGGTTTGAATCAAATCTCTTGAGAGCAACGCGGATGTATACATTGTGGATCCTCCACTGCTAGGTCTTCAGGCAAGTGTAAAAGTGGAGAGCACACATTCTACATGTGTTTGGAGGCTTGATTGCAGTTATGAATTAAACATGCTTGGTGTCCTAGTACCATAACATGGAGCACGCGTAGCAAAGGGGAGCATGCATCCACATACAGTCATGGTCGATGTGGGTTACAGTGATCTAGTAGCCATGTGATGAACAGGTGATGTTTGGTTACTGATCCCTCAGGACCCTACGGCGGGGCTATCCCGGCGTGTGAGAAATCATTGGAATTTTGCTCGCTTACTGATTTGGTTCGATCCGTGGATGAAGTCCGGGCCCCACGTCGAGTGTCTCACGTGGGTGGCCTGGTCAACCGACATGTATCACGTTGTTGTCCAACAACTCTACTAATTCTTCTTGTGTTGTTCAACACACAACTACAGACCCCACTTGCTCCATTCCATGGCTACGCACATAGTACCTGTCCCTCATGTGCCACCTTGTTCATTCTAGCAAGCATCACCACCTGCTGATATCAGAGCATGGAGGCACACGCCTCCCACTAAAGAAATAGAGCTTCTCCATCCGCATTTGATCATGAACCGGGCACGCTGGCATGGTGCATCGTGTGGCCATCACGATAGCTCTCTTGCTGTGTTAGCACATACAACAGCCACAATAGTACCTGCACCTCTACTTCACAACAACATCCCGGCAGCTAGGACTGCCGTGGCTGCCCCTCCCTCAACAAGTTCAGCCGTCTCTTTCGTCCTGGACATTTGGCCGCTGCTTCATCGACAATATGGCCGCTGTTTTATGGCTGCTCCTTCACATGCTCATGTGCCGGAGTCGTCTCGCTGCCCTAGCACTCAACTGCAAGAGCTGAAGTGGACCCATTCTCGCTTCAACAACAGCAGCTGCCACAC
This sequence comes from Penium margaritaceum, assembly GCA_023375785.1. Lineage (NCBI taxonomy): Eukaryota > Viridiplantae > Streptophyta > Zygnematophyceae > Desmidiales > Peniaceae > Penium > Penium margaritaceum. Next base: position 35,480 of record SZWC01005572.1, read on the forward strand.
ACCGACACGGATTTGCACCCACGCTGATCTGAAACATTAGGACAGCAGCCGACTCCCCGTCTACCAACAGCTTTGACTGTCTTTCTGGCCCTGGGTTTGCGGCTATTGCTTTATCAACAATGGCTGGTGCTGCACACATGCAGCAGTCCCCTTGCTTCTCCATCACTCGGATGCAGCAATAGAAGCGGACCTATACCCGCTTGAGATACACCAGCCGTTGCACATTGACAGGTATCCACCCACACTGATCTAGAACTTTGAAACATCATCTGTTGTTGCTCGCTCCTGTCTTGGACATTGGAGCGACATCAGCCAACATCTGTCACTACGGTATTGTAACTGTTGCTTTGTCGTCCGATATAGTGATTGCCGCTGTCCTCCCTGCGAATGCACTGACGACTCTGGTTTGGTACCCGGAACTGTGAGCTGTGATACTACATCGTCAAATGCAGATTTTCCTGTTCGGCTTTCTCGCTATCCTAACACTCTTGCCACCTGCAAGGGCAGCCGCATCTCTGTTTCGGTGGCTTACTCATCGACATGAGTCAGCACCCACATTTGTCCCAAACCTTGGAACAAGCCACATCCTCCTACGTGTATCCGCAACCCCAAGTGGTCTTTTGCCGCCACCGTTTTCTCAAAAACAGCAGCACCACTACACATCATTGTAGCACTGTCCACTGCAAACAAAACTGTTCACTTGCCCTGAGAGGTAGCTGTTCATCATCAACCTGGCATCGCCACCAGACACAAAGTTGTCCCTACATTGACAACATTTCCTCATGAGCGCGGGTGCATCAGGGACCAGGTGGCGTGCGAGAAGAGCAGGAGCAGTGGTCAAGCGTACATTGAACAATTTCTAGCAGAGCTGTTGAGACATACACAACAGCTGTAGTTGATCAGGGGCCTCTTGCAGCAGCAGCAGCCAACATCGTTACCCTGGTTGCTATTGCAGCAGCCATGGTGGCCGTAGCGGTAGGAACCTCAGCTACTTCAGTCTCTAGTGTTTTGTCTGCTTTTTATGCATCAAAATCACTGGCCTCATCTACTTTGTCTGCATCTGGGGTCAGCTCCCATGTCCGCGTGCTCGTCTTCACAGCTGTAGCCGTTTCTACTCTCATAGCTGCTTCCCTGGCTGGTGCTGCCTGCCTTCTTGTGTCAACTTCATCTGCTGTAGCGGTCATTGCGACGGCAGCTAGAGCTGCACTTCCTTTCCACTTCTTGTTTTGCCGCTTGGCCTGGTGAGCTTGGCCCCTCTTCTTGCCCTCTCTGTGTGTGTCTTGGCTCTGTGTTGGCGTGTTTGCACATCCAGGTCCGTAGCCTTGCGGCATGTTACTGAGCTGAGGCCCCCTCATATGCTCCCACGTGCAGCAGGACAAGGGAAAATCTGCCGGATTTATTTTGGTGGATCAAACATCGCTCATACCATGCCTGTTGGCGATGAAGAATATGTTGCATTGCAAGCAGACCTACAGTGCGAGTGCACTGCTCTCTAGGCTGCTCTCCTTGCTAGAGCACAGCAAAAAAGAGACTACGTCATGAGCAAGATGACCAAGATACATTTGCTGACCACATAGATGACTCGGTCCTCAAACAACTTCTATCCATTCTGCGGACTATTCCCTCCACGTCCACTGCTGCCGGTGTTGCTCCTGCATTCTCCACTGCACCCACTTCCGCATCCACTACATTTGCCTCAGTTGATTCTGACTCCCTCGTAGTCACCTTCATAGCTGGCACAGTCACAGCAAAAGCTCTTGCATTGTCCCCACAGTGCCAAAGCGACTTTAAGACATTGTTGCCACACTTCACTCATGATCTCACCTTCTCATGTTGGGAAATCCGCTTCAGCGCAAACAGCCCTGGGAGTACTACCATGAGCCAAACCCATCTGCTAACCCTCCCTTTTTTCCAATCGAGTCAGAGTCAGGTAGGGCGGTTCGTGTCCTCACGGGGGATTGCTCGATGATCTCACCAATGAGATCGATTCCCTAAAATGCTGAAACCGTCCGCCGCACGCCTCCTAACCCAGTCACTGCATATTCTCTCATCAAGTGCCGCACTACAGTGACAGGCCATGCCGCACAGAGCGTCCTCACTGTTCATCTCAACACTTCTTCCATGCGTGATGATGAGATTGCCGATGCCTATCGGGCTTGCAATCTCCTGCTAGTACGCAACATCGGGAAGGCGGCTCTAGGCTAGCTTCAAGCAGACCTCTCCATCATTAATGGTCCCATTTCAGAGCTCTCTGACATCTTAAGAGAGGTGAATGCCTCTGAGCTCAAGTTCCCTACTATAGAACTAGTCCCAGCTGATGTCCCTCCTTGCATTGGCGCACTATGGAACTTAACAGCACAGCGCCTCACCGACTGGTTGAATGATTTGCATAACAAGCGCATTCACCTTGTTGCCATTTTCGCAGCTACAACCGTGCTCCCGCCTTTGACCTCCTCCTCTTCTGCCTCTTCTTCATCCTCATCCTGTACACCTCCTGTCTCACTGGCAACAGAGAATACTGGCCAGGGTCATGGGAAGAGGAAAGGAAATCCCTCTGGTAGGGGGCCGGATGGTGGACATGGTGGGTGTGGGAAAGGGAGGAGCACCACCAGCTTTCGATCTTCACCTTCATCCTATAGCACAGTCTCATGCAAGAACTGCAGTGCTACTGGGTACGCTATCCTTAAGTGCCCTGCTCCTCCCAATGATGCTCGCCATAGTTCTACAATGCAAGCTCACTGGGCACATTCCATTTTGCAGCAGTGGCACCGCCTTCCGTTCCTCCACCTCTAGTACACCCTGGCACCGCAGTCCATCCACTTCCCATACAACCACTGCATAGAGCACCGTAGTGGTGCCTCTTCTGCTGCCTTAATCCTAGGGATGGCTCCCATCGCTTGAGGTCTCTTCCTTTTATGGAACCTCCACTAGCCCCTACTCTCTTCCAGCGTGGGTCACTCCAGACTACCTGCATCGGCGCCCATCGCCCGGCATTGTCATAACCCCTGCCTACTGGAGAACGACCATTTGCTGGATGCATTAATCTCCCATATTGTCTACCTGTGCCACCTTTGTGATCAGAGATGTGAGAGTGCATGTTTTAGGCGGGGGTCACTTGCATGTGAGTCCAAAAGTGCACTTTTTGGTTCTGCGCCGGGTTGTTTTCAGGGGAGTATTCCTGTTAATGTCCGATGAGTTGAGGATATGCAGTCAGTTTGCCTCCCTCGTTTCCTTGTTGCTGTCAGTCATGTACCTGCCTCTATGCGCTTGTCAAGGGGGTTCTAAATCCTTGACCCCGGAGCCATCCATCACATGACATTCTCCTTACTCCTCTTTTGTCTCTTCAGGTCCCATTGGCTCTGTTTGCTTTGTTCGTACTGGCTCCAGTGAGCTTCTTCTTGTGCAGGGTGTCAGTGTCATCCATTTTGTTGGTCCTTGGGGAGGAACTGTGTTTGCTTGAAGTGCTTCATGTGCCCCCCCTTGAGCTCAGTCTGATCTCTGTTACGACTCTCAATGACCAGGACATGGATTTTTCCTCCAGCCGCGGCATTGCGTCTGTGACGCATTGTACCACTTGTCGTGTCTTGCTCCACAACATGCATTGTGATCATCCGTTTCGCGTTCCCTCCTTCACGCCTATCCCTGCCGCAGCATAGTGAATGCGTTTGTTCTACAAAGTGCTCCACAAGCACATTCACCATTGTTGCGTCTGCGTTAGCGACATCCGGATTCCGGTTAATGATGGACCATTGTCCAGTCCACTCATTGAAGTTCCGATCATTCAACGCTTTGTAATCATAACATCTCCCTCCCGTTACGCAGGTTCATTGCGTTGCAATGCACCTGCATGACTGGAGTGAGGATTTTTTGTTCATAGAAAGGAGGTGAACCAAGTTGCACATGATATTGATTTGGGCGGGGGTCATGCATACCAAGTTATCGGAACAAAAAGCTCATCCACTCGTCATCGAGGGAAAAATCACCCAGCTATCTATCAGCCGCTGCTAACGCTACAACAATAACAAGGAAAAATAAAGGGGCGTGTCAAGGCCACATGCCATGTGTTGACAATGCATGACATGCAACGCCATTAGTAAGCAATGCAAACTCCTTTATTGACGTGTTCTTCATACTAGGGGGGTAAGGAAATTGAGAAAACCCTAAAGCAACGTTCAATGTGAGAGGGTATATTGCATAGAACACAACGTAATGGACAATGCTTCGTAAGGAATATATACGTTGAAACAAACTTGAAACCATCGAAACTAGAGTTGTAGAATAAATGAAGCAAGGGATACTTTTTTCCCCAGAGGAGTGTGCATCTGCGCACCGCTCCCACTAAGCCAGTGCAAAAAACCACATGGTTACCCAGGAGAGACCTAGCAGCTTGAAAAAAGGAAGGAGAACAAACCAAGGAACCGTACCAGGAGGAACCATTTTCTGAATTACAATCCAAAAGAAGGACAAGATGCACAAGGAGGAGTTCTACATAGTGAAATGAAGACAGAGTAAGTGCACAATGACGAAGAAACCGACTCCAGGAGCGGGCCATCGAGAAAATGCATGTGAGCACTAGAGAGCATGAAAGGCAAGGCTGAAAGTGGTGGTATAGCTGCCGACCAACGATGTGTGCCTGCAAGTGAGTGGTGTCAGGTCCAGAGGTCACATGACGAAGCAACAATTGGGGGGAGGTGTGGGGGTTGTACAAAGTTTGGAAGAATATCGCGATGTCCCATGCTGGCCCCCGAGGTAGCAGATTTATGCGGGCCCAGCAGGAGCCTGTGCAAAAATAAAACTATGTAGTCCATAATGAAAATTGGGATCCGATGTGATTAGGGTCTGTATGGGAAAACAAGGGATTTGCGTGTCCGAAAAAAAAAAAAAAAAGCAATACCAACAGGACCATTTTTTTGTGAATTTGAGGGAGAGACAGCACCTTTGTATTTTTCCCTTTTTTTTACACACAAACCCTCTTGTCCAATGAAAGGATCTATGTTTAAAGAACACCTCCAAAATTGTCAGTCAGTTCTAAATCTTTGGTCATCTGAAATCTTCTAGATTGAACGGCTCTAAAAGTGCTGGCCATATTTGGGGCTCACTCAGGAATTGGTTATCCCTCTTGGCCAGCATTAGTTCTTACACACACACATTTCAATGCTCCTCCATAGCCGCGGCAAGTTTTTGGAGTGGATGATTGTTGATGCTCCAAAGTTCTGACAAGTTCTGGTACAGGTCTTCACTAATTCGAGCTTGTTGGCCGGGGACTTCCATCATGCCAAGTGTCACCCCCCTGGGAAATGATAGAGGCAAAGGGTTTGCCAAGCCTGTAGCTTTCTTCACTGGATTAGCTATCATACCCGTTAGAGCTGCACACCATTCACTGTGAAGTCTATTGCTGCTGCCTGGTTTTCCTATCGAGTGTCGTAGATTGTGTGCTACTAATTCTCCATCGTTGAAATCTTTGCCGGTGACTACTGCTCCTCTCTGTGTGTGCTTGCTCATTTCATTTTCATCGTCACAATTTCTGTGATCTTCTTGATGGCAGAGATGCGCTGAAGACTTGTGTCAGCTATTCCTCCAGCACTTTTTTACTCTGATACAAGGTCTTTACGTCAAAAGGGAACGCAGATGGTTCACAGGGATGAGGTATAGAGCTGAAGACGATACGTGGCATTTGGACAATGGGATACTTTTTTTATGAAAAAAAAAGTGCACTTTGATGAAACGTGTTGGAATTGCTGAGCACCAGCACAAAAAGGTTGAGCAACATGTGTGTGTCATCACATCGTGAGAGGTAGCTCTGAGAAACTCCGCCAGCAATTCAGGGAGTTTTGTGAGTATGGTAGACAATTGAGGCATGGTTGAAATTTTTTTAGTACAACATGTGATCATTTTGTTGATCCTTTAAAAAAACTGGTCAAACTTATCAGAACCTTGTGGAACGGAACACCGGAGGTCGGGGACGGTGGCCGGAATGCCCTCAGCCGATTGCATGAAATTCAGGAGGCCGACGCACGGTGGGCCATGAATGTAATGACAAGAATATCCACGTGCAAGGTTTATTGACTCATGTATACCAGCAACACAATACTTGGAGTCGTGCGAGATCGAGTTTAGCGATGTATTTGACATCCCGTTGTGAGAGGCTAATTCAAGAACCTCCACCAAGAAGTCAGGAGGATTGAAGAATATCAATGGATGCTTTCATAAGAGACAAGTGTCATGGAAAAGTCAACCAACACTTTACAACTGTTAGTTATCGGAAGGCTGCCAGCTCTTATGCAAAGTGTTGTACCACTGCCAGTTCACTAGATATTGCGCCACTTTTCCACACTGGCTGTGTACCAGAGTATTAATGGACGGAATACTCTGTATCCTCACGTAATTCCATAGGTGGTGGCGGAGATACATCTCTGCTGCAAAAGTGCTCACTGGGGTCCCTATAGAGTTTGAGTTTGATGATGTAGAACACCGGGTGGATAGCCATGCTATTTGGTTGTTGGAGTTTTACGACGGCATGTNAAAAAAAAAAAAAAAAGCAATACCAACAGGATCATTTTTTTGTGAATTTGAGGGAGAGACAGCACCTTTGTATTCTTCCCTTTTTTTTACACGCAAACCCTCTTGTCCAATGAAAGGATCTATGTTTAAAGAACACCTCCAAACTTGTCAGTCAGTTCTAAATCTTTGGTCATCTGAAATCTTCTAGATTGAACGGCTCTAAAAGTGCTGGCCATATCTGGGGCTCACTCAGGAATTGGTTATCCCTCTTGGCTAGCATTAGTTCTTACACACACACATTTCAATGCTCCTCCATAGCCGCGGCAAGTTTTTGGAGTGGATGGTTGTTGATGCTCCAAAGTTCTGACAAGTTCTGGTACAGGTCTTCACTAATTCGAGCTTGTTGGCCGGGGACTTCCATCATGCCAAGTGTCACCCCCCTGGGAAATGATAGAGGCAAAGGGTTTGCCAAGCCTGTGGCTTTCATCACTGGATTAGCTATCATACCCGTTAGAGCTGCACACCATTCACTGTGAAGTCTATTGCTGCTGCCTGGTTTTCCTATAGAGTGTCGTAGATTGTGTGCTACTAATTCTCCATCGCTGAAGTCTTTGCCGGTGACTACTGCTCCTCTCTGTGTGTGCTTGCTCATTTCATTTTCATCGTCACAAATTCTGTGATCTTCTTGATGGCAGAGATGCGCTGAAGACTTGTGTCAGCTATTCCTCCAGCACTTTTGTACTCTGATACAAGGTTTTTACGTCAAAAGGGAACGCAGATGGTTCACAGGGATGAGGTATAGAGCTGAAGACGATACGTGGCATTTGGACAATGGGATGATTTTTTTTATGAAAAAAAAAGTGCACTTTGATGAAACTTGTTGGAATTTCTGAGCACCAGCACAAAAAGGTTGAGCAACATGTGTGTGTCATCACATCGTGAGAGGTAGCTCTGAGAAACTCCGCCAGCAGTTCAGGGAGTTTTGTGAGTATGGTTGACAATTGAGGCATGGTTGAAAAAAATTGAGTACAACATGTGATCATTTTGTTGATCCTTTAAAAAAACTGGTCAAACTTATCAGAACCTTGTGGAACGGAACACCGGAGGTCGGGGACGGTGGCCGGAATTCCCTCAGCCGATTGCATGAAATTCAGGAGGCCGACGCACGGTGGGCCATGAATGTAATGACAAAAATATCCACGTGCAAGGTTTATTGACTCATGTATACCAGCAACACAATACTTGGAGTCGTGCGAGATCGAGTTTAGCAATGTATTTGACATCCCGTTGTGAGAGGCTACTTCAAGAACCTCCACCAAAAAGTCAGGAGGATTGAAGAATATCAATGGATGCTTTCATAAGAGACAAGTGTCATGGAAAAGTCAACCAACACTTTACAACTGTTAGTTATCGTAAGGCTGCCAGCTCTTATGCAAAGTGTTGTACCACTGCCAGTTCACTAGATATTGCGCCACTTTTCCACACTGGCTGTGTACCAGAGTATTAATGGACGGAATACTCTGTATCCTCACGTAATTCCATAGGTGGTGGCGGAGATACATCTCTGCTGCAAAAGTGCTCACTGGGGTCCCTATAGAGTTTGAGTTTGATGATGTAGAACACCGGGTGGATAGCCATGCTATTTGGTTGTTGGAGTTTTACGACGGCATGTGTCAGCATCTTCTTCATCTCAAATGGCTCCAACCACCTAGGTTTGATCTTCACACACTCATGTCCTTGTAGGCAGACGCTTGCCAAGCTAAGTAGGATGTGATCACCGACATAGAATTTTGTGACCGTCCCATACTCGTGGGTGCTTGATTCATCGCAACCTGAGTCTTTTGTGACCTTCTGGCAAGTCTTGTCCTAGATGATCCAGACATCTCGCAGTTAGATGCGACTACTGGTATGTTGTTTCACATTTATAGACCCACTAGAGTTGAGGAAAGTTTTCCATGAACCACCTCAGAAGGAGTCTTCCTGTTAAAGCTCAGGTTGTGGAGTTGCATTAAATCTAGGTGGTCCGTCGCTTGACCACCCAGTCGATGCCATGTGGTTTGCAGAGAGTTCTGAGAAACTGTTTGATCGTCTCATAGATGCACTCATTGTGCCTGTCATTTTGAGTATGGAAGCCCATGGATAGCTAGATCTGACTATCATAGGAAGTCATCAGCTCCTAAAAAAACTCATAGGTGAACCCGCCTTCCTTATTCCTGGTGTTGGAGCAGAGTGAGACGCGTACTTGGATAACATTGTTGTGGAACGATCATGCTGTTACTCCGATAGTGATTGTGGTTATCATCAAGATGATACATAACATCTTCAAGAACTGGTCGAGCACCATGCGTATTGCGTCAAACCTCTTTGGTGTGATGGACAAACCCATCAGCAAGTCCATGGAGGTGTCTATCCATGATTCCTTGTACACCGTAGTGGTTGAAGCAAATATTGGGATTTGGTTTGTTTTGAATAATGGAGTTGGCACGTGTTACATAAAATGCAGTAGTTTACAACTTTGACTTGCATCTTGTCCCACCAGCAGTATTTCATGATGTTTTTTAGTGTTTTGTCTTTGCCATTGGTTTACGATAATAAGCTCTAATAGCATGTGACATAACTCAATAAGAGGTACAAAGACTTGGCGAGTGGATTGTCATTGCCAGCAGGGGTTGTCAAACCAATATTCATTTTTTTTCCCTTAGCGAGTAATGTTCTGAGGTGCGGGTCTCTTTCACCAAGCAACATGCTGATTTAGACCATCAGATATGGACTCTGACTTAGCGCATCCACCAAGTTTTCTTCTCCAGGTCATAACTTGATGTCATAACAAATGTTGGAGGTCCATCTATCGAGTTTTTCGATAGCTTAGATTTGGATGAATCTTGAGATACTTCAGTGTGTGGTGATCAATGCAGATGATGCCTCATTGAAATTCTAGATATTACGGAGGATCCGTGTGTGACCGCCAACATTCACTTTTTGTATAGTGCGTAGATGAGCTCTGGCCCCCATAATTTCTTGACATGTACACAACCATTGTCTTGGAGGAGAACCCCTCTATCTTCTTGATGCGATGTGTCAGTGGCCATGATGTAGTCAACTCTAAGATGTTCCAATTGTAAGACTGGCACCAAAGTCATAGAATCCCTCTAAGTATTGAATGTGCCTTGTTCTCTATCTGTCCAACTCCACTTGGTGGTTTTATGAGTACGATGAAAGAGAGGCTCTGTCACTCGTGCATGGTCCTTGACAAATAAACATTAGTAGTTGTCAAAATCCAAAAACACTTGGATGTTCCGAGTGTTGGTGGAAGTCATCCAATTAGAGACCAACTCAAATTTATCTTCATTCACTGATGATGTGGCCCAAGTACTCCATTGATCAGTGACCACAGTTGTTCTTCAAGGGTTTTATGTGGATTTCTCTATCTGGAAAATCTTAAGAGATTTTCAAAGTTTTCCACCATGCTCCTCAAATATGCGACCGTACAAAAGGATGTCATCGAGATATACCACAAACAATTCATTGACGGATGGCCGGAGAATGTAATCATGATTGCAATGAATGTTACTCAAGCATATGTGGATCCAAATGACATGACGGTAATCTCAAAATGCCTGTAGTGGGTACGGAAAAACATCCTTTTTGTGTCCTTATCAAACACCTTGTTTTGAGGATAGTCATTCCATGCTTCAATTTTGGTGAAAATGAGGATTATTGCTCCTCCTTGGAGTGCATAAAGAAGTTGGTCTTCTTGTGGAAAGGGATAGCGGTTCTTGATGGTAATGTCGTTCAATGTCGTATAGCTCATAGAAATCAGTATTTTCTACTTCTCCTTTTGAAAAAAAACACTGGTGAGGTTATGGTGATGTGGATGGCCTAAAACCCTGGTCAAGTATCCTGTCTAGTTGTTTTCTTAGCTCGATCAGCTCGTGGTCGCTCATCCAATAGTTCCCTTTGACCATTGGTCTACTACCTGGCTTCAGGTATATCTAGTGATCGAACTTCAAAAAACCGACTTTCAGGATTTGACTGAAGAGTTTGGAGGTGTACTTTACCGCTGCTGGGGTCAACAACGAGAAGAAGAAAACTGACCTCGCGGCCTCGCTTTTGTGCGGCACGGCTTTACGTTGGTAGTCCAACCTAAACACCATACGGCATTAGGAGACCGGCAGAGCCAGATCAACTGCTCACGCAACGACTTTCACATTGTCAACGGCAGGCATACTACCTTTTGAGTACTTTAATCTAACATGGCATGAATCCCTCTTGCCACCGGAAGCATGGAGTGAATTGGTGCACGCGACACAAATTTGCTTTGGGAAGCTGAACGAGAAGTTTGACGAACGGTATTGGCTTCAACGTTTGTGTCAGCACTCTAGTGGGACGGAATACACTTACGGCATTTCTACAAAAAAATCAGTGGAAGTGACCTTGCTCCCAACAAACGATGTTTCGACCATGATAATAGCCTCAAGCGAGATCTTCAGTGAGCCATTGCCATCTTTGGCATGCAAGAAGACCTTCCACAAACGATCGTAGCAGCCGACCGTATCGATGGCGCCAACTGCAACACTCAGATGTAGGAATCCAATGGCTGGCAATCTCAAAGCTACAACTCTTATCGTGGCAGAGGGATGTCGCATTTGGTGCAAACTTCATCCCTGATGGAGGTTGACGTCATTGATCACCACAGTTGACGACTCTACCGGACTTGCCGGAAGACGGGTCATATCTCGCGCAACTGTCAAAATGCCATCAACAAACCAAAAAGGGACAGAATTCATGGAAAGAGTGAGGATTTGGGAAATGGCAAAGGGCAAGAGTAGCGGCAAGGTTCTTGTCCGGTCAAAAAATTCTACGTTGACTGATCCCACATCGGAGCAGCTCACATCATCGCGCTATCCTCGTACCCCTCGTAGGGGTACAAGGACGACCAACCGGCAATGCTGCTATGAGTACAACCAAGGGGATATAAGAGTCGGAGAACGGTACAGGCACCACTAGATGGAGGAGCTCCTCATAGTTTTTTCAACAACAACATGGTTTGGAGGCTGGGTTTGTAGACTGAACAAGAGGTTTTTGAAGGGAAAACCGTCGATGGACGACTGGAGATTCGTCGACTTCAGGAACCACTCCGATTTCATTTTGAAGATCTGCATGATGCAACGGTCTGGAAGACTTGACCAATGAGCGACCACATCCTTGGGCGATGTTTCCTGTATCTGCACAATCTGCAGGTGAACTGGAACAATGGAGCAGTTTATTTCAGCATGGATGGCAAAAGACAACATCTGCCTCTGGTCCAGCAACCCACGACACAATAGCGGCTACGGGAAATAGCAGAGGTGAAAGCAGCATAGGAAGTTACGGTAACCACAAAGCACCAAACGATGTCTCTAAATGTGGCCAAGTGGTACGTGAAACGTGGAGCTCAAGGGTGGCTATTCCACGTGGAATGAGGGAAAGCGGAATAAACAGCAGCCGCCAAGGTGACAACAATGGCCTTGGCACCTGAGAAGCTCGGAGACATACCAGAGGAATTTGCGACACTCACCTAGTAGTTCAAAGGATTTTTCCCCAGTAAACTACCCCAAAAACTACCTCTGCAGTGGAACACTGACCATTAGATAGAATTGAATTTTTACAGCAGACCGACAGTGAAAGGGACCTATCAGATGAGCGATTACAAACTGACCAAACTCAAGAAGCAGCTGGATGAGATGCTCGGTTATGGGCTCACCAGATCCTCCACGCCACCCTACATGACACCAATACTTTTTGTGAAACACAAAACCGGAGAGATGCAGATGTACATGGACTATCAAGTGTTGAACTTCATCACAAAAAAAAACCCGCTAATCCCTCCTGCGAGCGGATGAAATTTTTGACCAACTCTGTTGGGCCCGAATTTTCAGCAAAGTAGACCTACGCAGTGGCTATCATCAGATCCGCAAATTTGATAAGGGCATCGAGAAGACAGCATTCTGCACAGGATACATGTACTTTGAGCTTGCGGTCATCTTCCTTGGACTCACAAATGTCCACACAAAACTAATGGTAGCGGTGAACATCTTTTAGCCAGATCTCAATGACTTTGTTGTCGTGTATCTTGATGACATCCTAGTGTACAACCGTACCTCGGAGGAGCACAATGGACATCTCTGAAAAGTTCTCGAGACTTTACAAAGAGATTGTTTTTAGGAAACTCTCAGAATACGACTTTGGTCCCTGTTCGATTCAGTTTTTGGGCAACAACATCGGCGACAGACAAATCATAATGGACCCAAAAAAGTGGGGACAGTCGCTAATTGGACGACACCTACAAATATTCTTGACTTCTTAGTAATTTTGGGCTTCAGCAACTACTACCGTTGATTCGTAAAGGACTATGCTTGAGTGTTTCAGCCTCTCTCTGATCTCACCCAGAGAACCATTGAGTGGAATTTGGGAGACAACAAACAAGTAGTGAAATCGGCACCTTCCTTGCAATTGGTAGATCCCACGGTGAACTACATCATGGCCGCCGACGTGTCCAATTGAGCAATCGGATCCATTCTCCTACAAGGCAATGGGGGTGGAGAAAAACTGGTTGCGTGCAATTTGGAGAACGTGCGCAGGCCAGAACTAAACTCTGCGGTGCACAAGAAGGAAAGTATTGCAATCATGCACGCATTCAAGACATGGCGGTGCTACTTGGTACTCCGGCGATGCATCATCCGCACCGACCATCATGCCCTAAAACATCTCAAGACAGCTAAATCTAAACCATCTACAAACTCAATGGATGGAGTTCCTCGAGTCCAATTGCAATAATGACATCGCATACCAAACTGCAAAAACTAATCTGGTGGATGCTCGAAGTCAATGACCACATTAAATGGCCGAGATCAGCACATTGCTCATTGGACGAGACTTGTACCTCATGAGGCTGTTTGTGAAGGTTCACAAGCTCGGCAAGTACAAAAAGACCAAGTTTTGGTTTGACGACCCCTACTAGCGACAACAATTCACTCATCGTTCCACAAAACAAGGAGCTGCGACAAATGCTATTGGAGGAATGCCACGATACCAGTCCAGGTGGACACTTCGGTGAGGACAAAATGCTCAAGAAACTGGCAAAGTACTACTGGTGGGACAAAATGCAAACCAACGTGGCGGCCTTCTGCAAATTGTGCAACACCTATCAAGGACAAAAATCTCATCACACAAAACCTCGTAGTTTTCTCCAACCACTACCTGTTCCAACGCAGCCATGGGCCGACATTAGCGTGGATTTTTTAAAGGGACTGCCTCCCACTCCCGAGGGGTATGACGGCATCCTCTTTGTGGTAGACACATTTTCAAAAGTGTTGCACTTCATTCCGACAACGGCCACTGTCACGACAGAGGGAAGAACACGATTGTTTCTCAACCAGATTGTGCGGCTACACAGCGTGCCACGTGCCATTATCAGGGATAGAGGCAAGTGCTTCACTAGTCGTTATGGTTGTCAGATCCAGCTATCAATGGAATTCCTTCCACAGACCAACGGGCAAACCAAGCACACCAATCAGACACTCGAACAACTCCTCCGCACTTTGTGCAAACACCACGACACCGATTGGACAGCTAAAACACCAACTGCTGAACTCCATGCAACTCCGCCACCTCCACCACAACGGGTAAAGTTCCTTTCAAAGTGGTGTATGGAAAACATCCCGCTACACCAGCTGGATTACAAACTTGAAGCAACATCGCACAGTCAACATCCATCGCAGGGAATTTGCAAGCGTTTGGGAGGAAACACAGCAGACCCTCGCGAAGACACAAGCAGCTATGAAGCGAGCGGCTGACCAACATCAAAACGATGACGTGCCCAACACTCGCGATTGCATCCTCCTCCTCTCAGAAAACATCAAACTACGAGAACATGACTTTGTGAGGCTCAAACATTGATGGTTGGGACTGTTTGAAATCTAGCGGATGCAAGCCCCTTTTGCCGCTCGACTGGGGCCCCTGTCGTTGCCTTCCTGACAGCATGGTGATTCATCCTATCTTCCACAGTAGTAAGCTCAAAACACTACTGGGACCCGAGTATGCACTTCCTTGGTAGAGATGTCGTACCTCCACCTCATGCACAAGTGGACAGGGATACGGAGTAATTGATCGAAGACATCCTCAAAAACTGACGCCATGAAAAAAAAAACAAAGTATCTGATCAAGGGGGATGGCTACGACGCCGCGAACAACAGCTGGGAGCCCTAGAACAACCTCCGGGACGTTGATCATCTGATAAACGGCGTCTACCATCGTCACCGGTCTGCGTTTGCTCATGCGCCGGGAGGTTGCGGCTAAAAGGGGAGAAACTGCTATGTCCCTGACATAAATGAGTCTCCAAACTGTGCAAATGGGCATTTTCTTCATTGTATTTGTGGACCAGCGCATGTCCACCTCAGGATTTTGACGTCGTTTGGCCGAGGGCATTTTGGGCCAGCTGGCCTAACTTTTGGTGTTCCATTCCAGAAGTTTCTGACAACTTTGACCACCTTCCAAAAAGATCGACAGAAGTGTCGCAAACAAGAGCAATGTTTCGATATTGGTCGTTCGACTTCACGATGATGTTAGGATTTTACAGAGACAAATGTTGATGTTCTCAAAACTCTGTGACTTCTCGGTGGAGCTTCTCGAAGCAGCCACTCACGATAGAAATTTCACGTGTCGCTCAGTCTGAGCGTCGAGGACCCAACACATGCCTCATCCTCATTCTTGGCATTGTGTATATGTGTTTGACCCACTCACAACTTGTCAGCAAAGTACACTCACTGCATAATACAAGTTATCCATGTGTCCCAAGTCCTTGAATGGTTTTTTAATCTCGCACCTCATCCTTGTGAATCACCCACGTTCTGCTTGGCAGAACATTACACTGGGTTCCACATTGTGAAAACATGTGTTAAATTATATGGGGGAGTGACCATACATCCAGAGAATTCTTGATAACTATAGGTATATCCATTTTTTTCACATTAAACATGCCATATCCAAATTCCAAACTTTTCCCTCTTTGTTAACACTAAATCAAGCAAGCATACATAAAAAGACGCATTAACCACATCAATACGCTATGTTGAAGCCGCATACCATCGAGCGACAACATGTTGATGACATCAGACATCAAAGAAAAATCACAAACCTCACTATGCAGGCGTTTGTGACTTTTCTATGTTTTTTTTGTCAAAGGTTTGTATGGGGGGTCAAAAACAATCCATGCGTTGAAATGGAACCTGCTGGGCCTCGCGGTAGCAAGGCCTAGGAGGATTCTGCGCAAAAATGAAATCCTAAAGCCCCGAGTGTGATTTGGGGTAGGGCTTGAACGAGGTTTCAATTGATCAAAACATGTTTTCTTCTATGGAAAACTATTTCAAAAGGAGTTTTTGCTCAATCACAAGCGAGCAAGTAGCATCTTGTACTGAACTCGTAAACCCCCTTCGCAGTTGTAGGGTTTTATGTTTGCGCCCGTCCACGCAAGCATAGAAAAATCTTAATCTGCGAGTAGGGATTTGCGAGAAAGAAAAGAGGGTGCTTGCTTGATCGTGATTCTTGCAACGACGGGGCACCACATGTTATGCGGAACGGAGCGTAGATAGTGAATACGTAAAATTTGCGAGGCAGAACATGATTTAGAATTTGGGACACTTCAGCATTTTATAATTAGAGGTAAGTTTACTTCGATGACAAGTGTCTAAATGATCGAACATTGTACAAAAGAATCGAGATATTAACGAGGCATAGTCGGGGTCATTGGGTCGATTGTCGAGCGACTCACGTGGAGTTGCGTCATGAGTTGTCGAATTCAAGAAGGTCCGTTGAGAAGTAAGGGATCTTCCAGAATCAACGGTGAAGATGCAAGATGCATCTCTATGAATCCAGATTTGTCTCGGTGCGTCAAGAAGTCAACCAAAAAGTCGTGATACTTCTGCCGTAGGTTCGTGAAAGTGATTGAATTTGTCGGAAGGTTTGGGAAGGTTCACTGAGGGTGAGACAATTGGCCGGTTTGTCTTCGACCGTCGGAGTGAAGGTCGCGGTCTCGCAACGTGATGGGCTGTTTTTACAGTAAGAGAATGCCAATTCAGAGAGATTAGGGACTTGTGTACGTCTAGTACACAACGCTTCCTTGCCCTTTTGGATGCGACGTCCCCGTGTGCAGACAGATTTAGCCCGGTGATGGTGGTAACAGCCATTGATTAGATGATCGATGTCTCAGAGGTTGTCGTAAGGTTCCCAGCTGTTGGTTGGGAACCTTACGACAAGATACTCAGTTGTCATAGCCGTGCCATTTGACAGGATACTCTGTTGTTTTGCCTTGTCAGTGTCTTAGGATGCCCTTGATGACGTACTCGGTTTCTTTGTCTACTTGGACGAGAGGTGGAGGAGGGACTTCTCTTCCGGGTAAGTTCTCTCCAGGGTCTTAGTAGTGCTTGGGTCAACTGATATGGAAAACCGGATGAACTTGCATAATGTCGAGGAGTTTGAGTCACACAACCACGAGAGTTTGCATGCGCTTGATCTCAAATGGTCTCAACCATTGGAGTTCGAGCTTTGAACAGTCCGCTCCGCGCAGTCTGATGTTTGCTAAGCTGAGAAGGACGTTGTCACCAGCGGCAAACACGTCGTTGCTGCGATATTGGTCGGCTGCTTGCTTCATCGCTACTTGTGTCTTTGCGAGGGTTTGCCGTGTTGCCTTCAAGATGGTGGTGAAGTCTCAGCATTGAACGTCGACCATGGGAATGCTGCTGCGACTTTGTAGTCTGGCTGGTGTGGCGAGAAGTTTGCCATACACCACTTTGAGCGGAGGGTTTCATGTTGGAGAGAAAGTTGCCAGTATGTTTGTTGTTTTGGCAATTGGGAGATTTTGTGCCCAATCAGTCCCATGAGGTTTGCATACTGTTCGGAGAAGTTGTTCGAGCATCCGATTGGTCCGCTCGGTTTGACCATTGGTTTGAAGATGAAATGCCATGGAAGATAAACTCTGTTGTCGTACCGAGTCATCTATTCATGTCAAAACAATAGTGAATCAACCGTCTCTGTCACTCGTGATGGTTCTTGGTACGCCGTGTACTCGCATGATGTTGTTTAGAAACAGCCGTGATGGTCCCTCGGCGGTGACGGTGTTAGTTGTCATAATGAAGTGGGACATTTTGGAAAACCTGTCAACAACAACAAGGATTGTGTCATATCCCTTGGGTGTGACCGGTAATCCCGTGACGAAGTCCATGGAGATGTCGGCCCACGGTTTCGTCGAAATAGGGAGCGGTTGCAACAGTCTGGGTGGCCGCGTGCGACGTGATTGTTGTCATTGACATGTGTCGCAGGTTTTGTAGAAGTTGGCCATATTGGACGGCATCTTGTCCCACCAATAGTTTTTTGCCAGCTTCTTCAGCGTCCTGGCCCCTCCAAAGTGTCCACCTGGTCCTGTCTTGTGGCATTCTTTGAGCAGCATACGGCAAAGTTCATCATTCGAGGAAACGACCACTTGGCGAGTGAAGTGTCGTCACCAATAGGGTGCGTCGTACCAGAAATTCACTTTATCATATCGCCTTGTACTGGTCGTACCCTTGTGCAAGCAGCCACTCGAGGCACGGGTCTCACTATAGCTGTAGCGTTANGGACCCAACACATGCCTCATCCTCATTCTTGGCATTGTGTATATGTGTTTGACCCACTCACAACTTGTCAGCAAAGTACACTCACTGCATAATACAAGTTATCCATGTGTCCCAAGTCCTTGAATGGTTTTTTAATCTCGCACCTCATCCTTGTGAACCACCCACGTTCTGCTTGGCAGAACATTACACTGGGTTCCACATTGTGAAAACATGTGTTAAATTATATGGGGGAGTGACCATACATCCAGAGAATTCTTGATAACTATAGGTATATCCATTTTTTCACATTAAACATGCCATATCCAAATTCCAATCTTTTCCCTCTTTGTTAACACTAAATCAAGCAAGCATACAAAAAAAGACGCATTAACCACATCAATACGCTATGTTGAAGCCGCATACCATCGAGCGACAACATGTTGATGACATCAGACATCAAAGAAAAATCACAAACCTCACTATGCAGGCGTTTGTGACTTTTCTATGTTTTTTTTGTCAAAGGTTTGTATGGGGGGTCGAAAACAATCCATGCGTTGAAATGGAACCTGCTGGGCCTCGCGGTAGCAAGGCCTAGGAGGATTCTGCACAAAAATGAAATCCTAAAGCCCCGAGTGTGATTTGGGGTGGGGCTTGAACGAGGTTTTAATTGATCAAAACATGTTTTCTTCTATGGAAAACTATTTCAAAAGGAGTTTTTGCTCAATCACAAGCGAGCAAGTAGCATCTTGTACTGAACTCGTAAACCCCCTTCGCAGTTGTAGGGTTTTATGTTTGCGCCCGTCCACGCAAGCATAGAAAAATCTTAATCTGTGAGTAGGGATTTGCGAGAAAGAAAAGAGGGTGCTTGCTTGATCGTGATTCTTGCAACGACGGGGCACCACATGTTATGCGGAACGGAGCGTAGATAGTGAATACGTAAAATTTGCGAGGCAGGACATGATTTAGAATTTGGGACACTTCAGCATTTTATAATTAGAGGTAAGTTTAATTCGATGACAAGTGTCTAAATGATCGAACATTGTACAAAAGTATCGAGATATTAACGAGGCATAGTCGGGGTCATTGGGTCGATTGTCGAGCGACTCACGTGGAGTTGCGTCATGAGTTGTCGAATTCAAGAAGGTCCGTTGAGAAGTAAGGGATCTTCCAGAATCAACGGTGAAGATGCAAGATGCATCTCTATGAATCCAGATTTGTCTCGGTGCGTCAAGAAGTCAACCAAAAAGTCGTGATACTTCTGCCGTAGGTTCGTGAAAGTGATTGAAGTTGTCGGAAGGTTTGGGAAGGTTCACTGAGGGTGAGACAATTGGCCGGTTTGTCTTCGACTGTCGGAGTGAAGGTCGCGGTCTCGCAACGTGATGGGCTGTTTTTACAGTAAGAGAATGCCAATTCAGAGAGATTAGGGACTTGTGTACGTCTAGTACATAACGCTTCCTTGCCCTTTTGGATGCGACGTCCCCGTGTGCAGACAGATTTAGCCCGGTGATGGTGGTAACAGCCATTGATTAGATGATCGATGTCTCAGAGGTTGTCGTAAGGTTCCCAGCTGTTGGTTGGGAACCTTACGACGAGATACTCAGTTGTCATAGCCGTGCCATTTGACAAGATACTCTGTTGTTTTGCCTTGTCAGTGTCTTAGGATGTCCTCGATGACGTACTCGGTTTCTTTGTCTACTTGGACGAGAGGTGGAGGAGGGACTTGTCTTCCGGGTAAGTTCTCTCCAGGGTCGTAGTAGTGCTTGGGTCAACTGATATGGAAAACCGGATGAACTTGCATAATGTCGAGGAGTTTGAGTCACACAACCACGAGAGTTTGCATGTGCTTGATCTCAAATGGTCTCAACCATTGGAGTTCGAGCTTTGAACAGTCCGCTCCGCGCAGTCTGATGTTTGCTAAGCTGAGAAGGACGTTGTCACCAGCGGCAAACACGTTGTTGCTGCGATGTTGGTCGGCTGCTTGCTTCATCGCTACTTGTGTCTTTGCGAGGGTTTGCCGTGTTGCCTTCAAGATGGTGGTGAAGTCTCAGCATTGAACGTCGACCATGGGAATGTTGCTGCGACTTTGTAGTCCGGCTGGTGTGGCGAGAAGTTTGCCATACACCACTTTGAGTGGAGGGTTTCATGTTGGAGAGAAAGTTGCCAGTATGTTTGTTGTTTTGGCAATTGGGAGATTTTGTGCCCAATCAGTCCCATGAGGTTTGCATACTGTTTGGAGAAGTTGTTCGAGCATCCGATTGGTCCGCTCGGTTTGACCATTGGTTTGAAGATGAAACGCCATGGAAAAAAAACTCTGTTGTCGTACCGAGTCATCTATTCATGTCAAAACAATAGTGAATCAACCGTCTCTGTCACTCGTGATGGTTCTTGGTACGCCGTGTACTCGCATGATGTTGTTTAGAAACAGCCGTGATGGTCCCTCGGCGGTGACGGTGGTAGTTGTCATAATGAAGTGGGACATTTTGGAAAACCTGTCAACAACAACAAGGATTGTGTCATATCCCTTGGGTGTGACCGGTAATCCCGTGACGAAGTCCATGGAGATGTCGGCCCACGGTTTCGTCGAAATAGGGAGCGGTTGCAACAGTCTGGGTGGCCGCGTGCGACGTGACTGTTGTCATTGACATGTGTCGCAGGTTTTGTAGAAGTTGGCCATATTGGACGGCATCTTGTCCCACCAATAGATTTTTGCCAGCTTCTTCAGCGTCTTGGCCCCTCCAAAGTGTCCACCTGGTCCTGTCTTGTGGCATTCTTTGAGCAGCATACGGCAAAGTTCATCATTCGAGGAAACGACCACTTGGCGAGTGAAGTGTCGTCACCAATAGGGTGCGTCGTACCAGAAATTCACTTTATCATATCGCCTTGTACTGGTCGTACCCTTGTGCAAGCAGCCACTCGAGGCACGGGTCTCACTATAGCTGTAGCGTTACCACGTCAGCCATTAAATCTGGTCGGCGGCTGAGTGCATCCGCCGGATTGATTTTTCCTGGTTGATACTCGACATGATAGTCGATCCCGGATTCAAGGAATTCCATCTATCGGGTTTGACATCCACTGAGGTTTGGGTGCGTCTTCAAATGTTTCGACGCATGATGGTCAGTACGCACGATGCATCGATGGCACTTCAGGTAGCATTGCCATGTCTTGAATATGTGCATACTCCCAGTATGTCTTTCTCGTGTACGGCGTAGTTGAGTTCCGATAATCACAGTTTTTGAGACATGTAATTGATTGATTGCTTGCCATTGCCCTGCTCTTGCAGGAGGAGTGCGCCAATGGCTCAGTCTGACGCATCTGTGGCCATGAAATAGTCGACCATTGGATCAGCTAATCGTAGGGCTGGTGCTGAGGTTAGAGCGTTCCGCAAAGCGGTGAACCTATCTTGTTTGTTGTCTCCCCACCACCCCTTGTTTTCTTCTTTAGCAAGGTTGGAAAGAGGCGCTAACACTCGGGCATAATCTCCTACGAATCGTCGGTAGTAATTGGAGAAGCCGAGGAAAACTTGAATTTTTTAACGTTGGTCGGTGTTGGCCAATCAGCGACGGTTGCCATTTTTTTGGATCCATGAAGATCCGTCCACTATTGATAACATGACCCAAAAACTCGATCAAACAATGACCAAAGTTGCATTTCGAGAGATTTTTGATAATTTTCTCTCTTTGTAAAACTTCAAGGACTTTCTGAAGATGTCCATTGTACTCATCGAGGGTGCGGCATTACACCAAAATTTTGTCTAGGTACACCATGACAAAATCATTGAGGTATGGTGAAAATTGTTGTTCATTGCCGCCATGAATGTCGTTGGGCATTTGTCAGTCCAAATGGCATTACCGTGAACTCAAAATGCCCGTAGTGGGTTTGGAACACCGACTTCTCAATGTTGGCGTCTTCCACGCGTATCTGGTGATATCTATTGTGTAATTCGATTTTGCTAAAAACTCAAGCCCCTCGAAGTTCGTCAATTTTTTCATCAGCTTGGGGAAGAGGGTAGTGGTTCTTTATGGTTACGTCATTCAACGCCCCATATTCCACGCACATCCGCATCTCACCAATTTTCCTTTTAACGAAAAGTACTAGTGCGGCGTATGGTAACGTGGAAGGGCGGATGAAGCCTTGACCGAGCATCTCACCGAGTTGCCTTTTTAGCCCGGTCAGCTCATGATCGCTCATCCGATAGGCCCCTTGAATTGTAGGTCTGCTGCTTGGCTTTAGTTCAATGGGATGGTCAATGTCTCGTTGAGTAGGTAAGGTTCTTAGGACTCCATCGAGGAAGATGTTCGCAAACTCCTTGATGAGTGCTGTAAACTCTTCAGGTACCATCGCGAACTTTGTTGGCGCAGATGAGGCTGATGAGGCTGATGATGAGTCAGCTGATACCACTTTGCTTCTTCCATTGGCTCGAGATGATTAGCCACACACAAGCTCCTCATTGTGTGTCGTGCTTGGCCACATTGAGCGGTTTTGGTTGCACAGGTTGTTGCTTTTTGGCTTCCGCGGCTTCCCCTGCTCCTTCCACCTCTGTTTTTTCCGATGTCGGCTTCTATCCCGTATGTGAAAGCTGTGGTTTGGCACCGTCAATCTCCACGTAGACATCGCTGCTGTTCCAGTCGACCTACGAATTGTGCCAGTACAGGAAATCTTGACTGAGGGTGATGGTTTTATCGAAAATAAGACATGCCCTCCAAACTGTTACATCACGTAGATCTCCCACTTGTAGTCGGAGTGGTTCTGTGAGTCTACGTATCTGCAATCTCTCATCGACAGTTTTTCCTTCAAACACCCTTGGTTCGGTCCGCAGACCCAGTTTGTAGACCATGTTGTTGCTCATAAAGCTGTGTTAAGCCCCTCCATCCAATATTGTCGTTACCGTTTTGCGACTTTTGCATCCTAGAGGTTGTACTTTTAGCAGAATTGCCGATTGGTCATCCTCGTACCCCTTGTTGAACTCCGCGATCTTAGAAACCCTTTGCAGCGATGTAGGTTGTTCAGATGGGTGATCGTTCAGCACAGATTTCTCCTCTCTGAAAAGAGTTGCGCCTTTTACTCCTGCCCTTTGACGTTTTCCAACTCTTTTTTATTTCTGACTTCCCCCCCCCCCTCCTTTATGGCTTGCTGCTTGCTTCAGCAATTGCGAGCAATGTGCCCGAATTTTTTGCAATTGTAGCAGGTTTGCATATCTCTGTGGCCTACGGCGTCCACTTCAATTGGAGTCGAGGAGTCCGTCGACTGGTTATTTCCATTTCCACGATTATTCTGGTTAGGAGGTCGCAAGTCGAAGGATTCATAGATCCGAGCGTTGTAGTAGGCCTTGTCGATCCTTTCTGCCAGCGCGATCATTCGTTGTAAGCCATGTTGGATGCCAAAAATAGCAATTGCTCTCTAGATATCTCCCTTGAGGCTGTTGTTGTAGTTAAAACAGAGTTCATGGAGGGCACTGTCTATT
Source organism: Penium margaritaceum (assembly GCA_023375785.1). Taxonomy (NCBI): domain Eukaryota; kingdom Viridiplantae; phylum Streptophyta; class Zygnematophyceae; order Desmidiales; family Peniaceae; genus Penium; species Penium margaritaceum. The sequence goes on from SZWC01005572.1 coordinate 59,069, forward strand.
CTAGTGATAATCATAGAATCTCCTTCTATATTGTGCCACGTTGGACTGCTGACAAAGACGCTAGAGCTTCTATTGTGCGTTGGATTTTGAATTCAGTCGTCCAAAGCGTGCGACCATTCGGTGCAAGAATTCCTTCCAGTCAGTTGGTGGCGCCCGCGCGTCTTGCCATTCTGGGTTGATCTGCTCCAAGGGTTGACTGCCTGCGGTCGGTGATATGAGACGGGTGCCGTTGGCCATTGATGAGGCTCTACGAGTCTCCTGCTGCTGTTGGATGGTCTTTAGGTTGGACCACCAACTGAGCGCCATGTCACGCAAAAGGATGGCCGCGAGGTTAACTTTCTTGTGGTCGTTGTTGAACCTAGCAACAGTGAAGTACACCTCCAAATTCATCAGACACATCCAAATTGTCGGTCTTTTTGACTTTGCAGGATCGAACAATTCTGGTGGATCCAGAAGAATTTTGGGTTTGCTTGAGAGTTGGGAATTTCTCTCGACGAGCATTGTTTCATGTGCGCTTGCATTGCAAAGGGCCTCCATTGCCACGTTGAGCTGTTGGAGCAGGTGGTTGTTGATTCCTTAGAGCACGAAGATCCAGTTTGAAAGTTCCTCGTTCATTGGCGCTTGTCATCTAGTGCCACCTGTCATCCCTTCTTTTGTTGTCGAGGTCGTTGGTAGGAGCGGCTGGTTTATTGCCGTTTTTTGGTCCGCGACAGGATTGGTCATCAAAGCCATAGGGTTGATCTAGATTTTGCATAACCTACCACGCCAGTGATTGCTGTCGCTTTAGTGTTTGTGTGCATCGGCAGGTTCTGCTCCTCTATCGCCCAAGTTGCCGCCAAAGACCGTTGTTGGTTGTCGGTTGCGTTTGCTCTCCCCACGTTGTTATTGCAAAGTATGTTAAGTCTTGACGTGCGAGATGCGCTAATGGATTGTGCGAGGTAGTCCTCTGGATGGATAAACAAGTCGAATACCTCTCCAGCACAGCTGTGCTCTGATACCAAGTTTGATGGGGGACGGAGCCTAGATGGTGAAGAGGTAGAAGTTGTGAGGCAGAACACGATTTAGAATTTGGGACACTTGAGCAGTTTTTAATTAGCGGTTAGTGTACCTCGATGACAAGTGTCAAAATGATTGAACATATATATACAAGACTCAAGTTATGAATATAGTCGAAGTCGTTGGGTCGATTGTTGAGCAAAGCGTGTGGAGTTGTATCGTGAGTGGTCGGATTCAAGAAGGTCCGCCGAGAAGTCGGGTATTTTTGAGAATTGACGGTGAAGATGCGAGATGCATCATTGTAAATCCAGATTCATCTCGGTGCATTGAGAAGTCGATCAAAAAGTTGTGATATCTCTGTTGTTGGTTCGCGAGAGTGGTCAAAGTTATCGGAAGGTTCGGGAAGGTTCACTGAGGGTGGTAAAGTTGGCCATTTTTCACTCAAACATCGGAGTGAATATCACGGTCTCACGACGTGATGGGCTGTTTGTATAATCAGAGAAATGTCGATTCGGAGAGATTGGGGACTTGTGTACGTCTGGTACGTAACATTTCTCCCCCTTTTAGCCGCGAAGTCCCGGCGCACGAGCAGATGTAGCCCAGTGACGTTGGTAATAGCCGACAATTAGATGATGGACGTCTCGGAGGTTGTCGTAGGGTTCCCAACTGTTGTGCGCGGTGTCGTAGCCGTACCATTTGACAAGATTCTCTGTTGTTTTTCCTCGTCGTTGGTGTCCAAGAATGTCCTTGATAATGCACTCCGTGTCTTCGACTACTTGGACGGGAGGTAGAGGAGGGTCTTCTCTGCCGGGGAAGTTCTCTCCGCAGTCTTGGTTGTGCTTGAGTCTGCCGATATGGAAAACCGGATGAACTTGCACAGTGTCAGGGAGTTTGAGTGGCACAACCACAGGGGTTTGCATGGGCTCAATCTCAAACGCTCCCAACCATCAGGGTTTGATCTTTGAAGAGTATGCTCTGTGGATTCTGATGTTTGTTGAAAAGAAAGTTGTCGCCAACGGCAAAAACACAATCGATGTGATGTTGGCTGGCTGCGCGCTTCATTGCTTGTGTCTTTGCAAGGGTTTGGCATGTTTCCTCCCAGATGGTGGTGAAGTATCAGAATTGAATGTCGACCACAGGAATGTTGATGCGACTTTGTAGTCCGGCTCGTGTGGCGGGAAGTTTGCCATATACCACTTCAAGTGGAGTTTTTCTTGTTACGGTGGAAATTGCCAAAATCATATGTGATTTTGGCAGTTGGGAGTTTTTGTGCCCAATCCTTCCCATGGAGTTTGCATACTGTCCAGAGAAGTTGTTCGATGGTCTGATTGGTCCGCTCAGTTTTACCTTTATTTTGATGATGAAACACCGTCGAAAGTTGAATTATGCTACTATAGCAAGTCATCTATTCGTGCCAAAAATGGCTTGTGAATCCACCGTCTCTTTCGCTTGTAATGGTGCTAGGTACGCCATGTAGCCACACGGTGTTGTTTAGGAAAAACCGTGTTGTCCCCTTGGTGGTGACGGTAGTAGTTGTCAGAATAAAGTGGGACATTTTGGAAAACTTGTCGATGACCACGAGGATTGCATCATATCCATCGGGTCTGACCGGTAACCCCGTGACAAAGTCCGTGGAGATGTCGGCCCACGGTTCTGTCGGAATAGGGAGAGGTTGCAGAAGTCCAGGTGGCCGCGTGCGACGGGATTTTTGTTGCTGACATGTGTTTCAGGTCTTTCAGAAGTTTTCCACCTTGGATCGCATCTTGTCCCGCCAATAGTGTTTTGCCAGCTTCTTTAGCGTTTGTGCCTCTCCAAAGTGTCCACCTGGTTCTATCTCGTGGCACTCTTCGAGCAACAGAGGGCGAAGTTTTTCATTCGGGGAAACGACCACTGGGAGAGTGAGGCGTCATCGCCAATAGGGTGCGTCGTACCATAACTTCAGTTTATCATCTCCCCCCTGCTGGTCATAGCCTCATGCAAACAGCCGCTCGAGGTACGGATCTCGCTGTAGCTGTAGCATTACCACGTCAGCCATCAAATTTGGTCGGCGGCTGAGTGTGTCCGCCGGATTCATTTTGCCTCGTTGATACTCGATATCGTAGTCAAACCCGGATTCAAGGAACTCCATCCATTGGGTTTGACGTCCACTGAGGTTTGGATGTGTCTTCAAAGTTTTCAATTCATGATGGTCAGTGCGCACAATGCATCGTCGACACTCCAGGTAGCATCACCATGTCTTGAACACGTGCACGAGTGCCATCATTTCTTTCTTGTGTACAGTATAGTTGGGTTCCGGTCCTAGCAATTTTCAAGACATGTAAGCGACCGGTTGCTTGCCATGGCCATGGTCTTACATGAGGAGTGCGCCGATGGCTCGGTCTGACGCATATGTGGCCATGATGTAGTCGACCATTGGATCGGCTAATTGTACATCTGGCGTAGAGGTGAGAGCAATCTGCAAAGCAGTGAATGCTTCTTGTTTGTTGTCTCCCCACCGCCACTCGTTTTCTTTTCGAGTGAGGTCGGAAAGAGGCGCTTACACCTAGGCGTAATCCCGTACAAATCGCCGGTAGTAATTGCAAAAGCCAAGGAAAACTTGAATTTCTCAAACGTCGGTTGGCATTGGCCAATCAGCGACAGTTGCCACTTTTTTTGGGATCCATGGCGGTCCGTCCACTGTTGATGATACGAGTCAAAAACTCCATCCAACAACGACGGAAGTCGCATTTCAAGAGTTTTATGAAGAAATTGTCTCTTTGTAAAACTTCAAGGACTTTTTGAAGATGTACATCGTGCTCCTCTGGGGTGCGGCATTACACCAAAATGTCGTCAAGGTACACCACGACAAAATCATCAAGGTATGGGCGGAAAATGTTGTTCATTGCCGCCATGAAAAATTCCACGGCATTTTTCAATCCAAACGGCATTACCGTGAACTTGAAATGCCCGTAGCGGGTTCCGGAATGCTGTCTTCTTGATGTCAGCGTCTACCACACGTATCTGGTGATATCCGCTGCGTAAGTCGATTTTGGTGAAAAATCTAGCCCATCGGAGTCAGTCAAAAAGTCCATCAGCTTGGGGAAGAGGGTAGCGGTTCTTGATGGTAGCGTTGTTTAACGCCTGATAGTCCACGTACATCCAAATCTCTCCAGTTTAATTTTCTACAAACAGTACTGGTGCGGAGTTTGGGTGGTCTTTACGCCAAACCACCAACTGGGCGCCATGCAACGCAAAAGCGCGGCTGCGAGGTTATCTTTCTTCTGATTGTCGTTGACCCCAGCATCGGTGAAGTACACCTCCAAACTCGTCAGACACATCCAAACCACCGATCCTTTTGAGTGTGGAGCCGGAAAATGTGTGGTTCGCTCAAGAGTTGTGAGTTTCTCTTGACGAGCATCGCTTCACGTGTGCTTGTATTGCAAACGGCCTCCATCGCGACGTTGAGTTGTTGGAGCAGGTGGTTGTTGATTCCTTGGAGTGCGGAGATCCGTTTTGCCAGTTCCTCGCTGACCTGCGCTTGTTGTCCAATGCAACCTGTCGTCCCTGCTGTCATTGTCAAGGCCGTTGGTAGGGACGGCAGGCTTATCGCTGTTGGGTCTGCAACCGGATTGGTTGTCGAAGCCGTAGGGGTTGATCCAGCTGTTGCATAGCTTGTCACGCTAGCATTCGCTGTCATTTCAAGGTTCGCGTGCATCGGCACGTTGTGCTCCTCCATCGCCCTAGTTGTCGCCGAAGACCACCTACTGGTCGTCGGTTGTGTTCGCTTGCCTCACATTGTAGCCGCAAAGTCTGCAAAGTGTTGACGTGCAAGATGCGCTGACGGCTTGTACAAAGCAGTCCTCCGGATGGGCAAAGTAGCCGCATGCCTCTCTAGCACCGCTATGCTTTGATACTAAGTAACATGCAAAACCGAGCATAGATGGTGAACAGGTAGAATTTTTTAGGTAGAACACAATTTAAAATTCGGGACCTTTGAGCAATTTATAATTAGCGGTAAGTGTACTTTGATGAAAAGTGTCAAAACGATTGAATATACAGATGTAAAAGTGTCAAGTTAGGAACGAGGCATAGTTAGTGTCGTTGGTTCCATTGTCGAGCGATGCATGTGGAGTGGCGTCGTGAGCGGTCAAATTCGAGAAGGTCTGCCGAGAAGCTGGGGCTCCTCAAGAATCGACTATGAAGATGCGAGATGCATCTTTCTAAATCCAGATTTGTCTTGGTCCATCGAGAAGTCGACCGAAAAGTTGTGATACTTCTGCCATAGGTTTGTGAGAGTCGTAAAAGTTATCGGAAGATTCGGGAAGGTTCACTGAGGGCGGGACAGTTTGCTGGTTTCCCCTCGACCATCGAATTGAGTATCGCGGTCTCGCGACGTGATAGGCTATTTGTATGATAAGAGAAATGCCAATTTGGAGATATTAGGGACTCATGTACGTTTGGAACGTTATGCTTGCTTTGCACGATTGGCCTCTTAGACCGCCGGTTGGGCATCGCCATCCAAATGGAAACAAAGTTATTTTTGTAAAATTCTTGATATAGTTGCGTTAATCTTTGACTCCAAGAATCATGAGGCTTGTTACGTACCAGACGTACACAAGTCCATAATGTTCCCGAGTGGGTATCTTTGTTATCACACAAATAGCCCATTGCATCGAGTACCGCGATATTCACTACGACGGTTGAGGACAAACTGGCCAACTGCCCCGCCATCAGTGGATATTCATGAACCTTCCAACGGCTTCGACCACTCTTGCGAACCTACGAATAGAAGTGTCACGACCATTTGGTCGACTTCTCAATACATCTGGATTTATAAAGATGCATCTCGCATGTTCACCTTCGATTCTCAAAACCCCCCGACTTCTCGGCGGACCTTCTCCAATCCAACCACTCACAACGTGACTTCGCAAGCGTCGCTCGACTATTGACCCAACAACCCCGACTATGCTTCATTCATAACTTGACACCTGTGTGTACATTTTTTATCATTTCGACACTTTTCATCGAAGTACACTTACCGCAAACTATGAATTGCTCAAGTGTCCCAAACTAGGAGTCGCGTTTGCCTCGAAACTTCTACCTATTCACCATCTACACTCTGTCCGGCATAAAACTTAGTATGAGAGTGTTCCGGTGTTGGAGAGGCATCCAACTAATTTACTCATCCGGAGGACTACCATGCACAAGCCGTCAACGTATTTTGCACGCCAAGACTTCTCGGACTTCGTGACTACCACATGAGACAAGCGAGCGTAACTGACGACCAGTAGCGGGTCTTCGACGATGGAGGAGCAGAACATGTCGATGCATGCGAACCCTGAAGCAACAAAAAATTCTGGTGTGGCAGGCTTTGCGGCAGCTGGAACAACCCTACGACTTCTGCAACCAATCCGGTCATGGACCCGACGGAGATAAACCAGCCGTCCCTACCAATAGCCTCGACAACAAAAGCAGGGACGACAAGTGGCACTAGACGACAGGCCCGGACCAACGAGGAACTGGCAAACAAAATCTCCGCACTAGAGGGAATCAACAACCACCTGCTCCATTAACTCAACATCACAATGGTTGCTCTTTGCAACGCAAGCGCTCATGAAGTGGTGCTAGTCGAGAGAGATTTGCAGCTCTCGAGCAAACCCAAAACTCGTCTGGCTCCACCAGAATCGTTCCATCCTGCAAACTAAAGAGGACCAACGGTTTGGATGTGACTGACGAGTTTGGAGGTGTACTTCACCGCTGCTGGGACCAACGACGATCGAAAGAAAATTGACCTTGCGGCCGTGCTTTTGCGACGTTTGATGGTCCAATTGGTGGTCCAATCTGAGGACCATCAAACGTCAGAAGGTTACCGGCGGAGCGTCATCAACGGCTCACGGTGCATGTCTTACATCACCGACCCCATGCGTTCTATCATTGGAGCAGATGAACCCACAGTGGCAAGACGCGCTAATGCCACCAAGCGACTTGAATGAATTTTTGCGTGCGATACTCGCATGCTTTGGACGACTAAACAAGAACTCTGACACACAGTACAAGCTCCTACGCCAAACCTCGCGAAGACACAAGCAGCAATGGAGCAAGCAGCTGACTAACATCGCAACGACCACGTCTTTGCTGCTGGCAATAAGATCCTCCTCAGCTCGGTGAACATCAAGCGTTGAAGATCCGATTGTTCGAAGCTCAAACCCCGATGGTTGAGATAGCTTGAGATCGAGCGCATGCAAACCCCTGTCGTTTCATGACTCAATTTACCCTATACTATGCACGTTCATCCGATGTTCCATATCAGCAGGATCAAGCACTCTTGAGTCCCTGAAGAGAACTTCCCGGAGAGAGATGTCCCTCTTCCGCCTCCCCTTCAAGTAGATGAAGACACGGAGTACATCATTGAGGACATACACGGCCATCGACGACAAGGCAAGACAACATGATGTCTTGTCAAGTGGCATGGCTACGATGCCGCACACAACAGCTTGGAACCCGAAAACAACTTTCGAGATGTTGATCACCTCATCGAAGACTACTACCGCTGTCTCCAGGCCACATCTGCACGAGCGCGGGGACGTCGCGACTAAAAGGGGGGGAGATGTCACATAGAAGACGTACACAAGTCCCTAATGTTTCCGAGTGGGCATTTCCGTTTTTACAAAAACACCTCATAGCGTCGCGAGAACCGCAATATTCACTCCGGCGGTGGAGGGCAAACTGGCCAAGTGCTCCGTCCTCAGTGGATATTCCCGAACCTTCTGAAAGCTTCAACCACTCTTGCGATCTTGCAAACAGAAGTGTCACGACCTTTCAGTCGACTTCTCAACGCATCAAAACAAATCTGGATGTATAGATATGCATCTCGCATCTTCACCGTCGATTCTTGAAGACCCCCGACTTCCCGGCACACCTTCTTGAATCCGACCACTCATGAGGCGACTGCGCACGCGTCGCTTGACAATCGACCCAACGATCCTGACTATGCTTAACTCGTAACTCGACACTTGTATATTAATATATACATGTTCGATCATTTGAATGCTTTTCATCAAAGAACACCTACCGCTCATTTCAAATTACTCAAGTGTCCCAAGTTTTAAATTGTCTATGCCTCATAACTCCTACCTGTTCACCATCTATGCTCAGTTCGGCATAACAAGGCTTATGTTCGTGCTTGCATAGATATATAAGTTTTTCTTACGTACCAGACATACACGAGTCCCTAATCTTCCCGAGTGGGCATTTTTGTCATTACACAAACAGTCCACCGCGTCGCAAGGACCGTGAAATTCATTCCGACGGTCAATGGAAAACTGACCAACCGCCCTGCCCTCGATGGATTTCTTGAGCCTTTCGATAGCTTTGACCACTCTCGCGAACCTACGAACAGATGTGTCACCACCTTCCGGTTGAATTCTTGACTCATCAGAACGATCTGGATTTATAAAGATGCACCTCGCATCTTCATCTTTGATTCTCGAAGACCCCCGAGTTCTCGGTGGACCTTCTCAAATCCAACCAATCACGGCGCGACTCCGCACGCGTCTCTTGACAAGCAACCCAACGATCCGGACTATGCTTCATTTGTAACCCGACACTTGTATGTATATGTTTGATCATTTTGACACTTGCCATCAAAGTACACTTACTACAAGTTATCAGTTGCTCGGGTGTCCCAAATTATAAATCGTGTTTTGCCTCGCAACTTCTACCTGTTCACCATCTACGCACCGTTTGGCGTCACACTTGGTATCAAAGCGTAGCAATGCTAGAAAGGCATCCCACTACTTTACTCATCCAAAGGACTACCTCGCACAAGCTGTCAGCGTATCTTGCATGTCAAGACTTTGCAGAGTTTGCCACTATAACGTGAGGCAAGCAAGCACAACCGATGAATACCAGCGGGTATTCAGCAACGACTTCGGCAATGGAGGACCTAAACGTGCCGATGCATGCGAACCCTGAAGCGATAGCGAATGCTAGAGGGGCAAGATCTTCAGCACTTGGAACAATCCCTTCGACGACCAATCCGGTCACAGACAGGACGGTGATAATCCAGCCGTCCCTACCAACAGCCTCGACGATGACAGCAGAGACGACAGATGGCACAGTATGACAGGTGCTGATCAACAGGGAACAGACGAACATAATCTCCGTACTCAAGGGAATCAACAACAATCTGCTCCAACAACTCAACGTCGAGATGGAGGCTCTTCGCGAAACAAGCGCGAGTGAAGTGGTGCTTGTCAAGAGAAATTCTCATCTCTTGTGGGAATCCAAAATTTGTCCCACTCCACCAAAACCGTTTGATATTGCAAACTCAAGAGGACCAGTGGTTTGGATGTGCCTGACGAGTTTGGACGTGTACTTCACTGCTGCAAGGGTCAATGACGATCAAAAGAAAATTGACCTCGCGGCCATGCTTTTGCGTGGCACCACTAAGTTGGTGGTCCGAGCTGAAGACCATCCAACGGTAGCAGTAGAGAGGTAGGAAATCATCGACAGCACACGGATCCTGTCTCACATTGCCGACCACAGGCGTTCTACCCTTGGAGAAGATCAACCGACAGTGGCAAGGCACGCTGACGGCACCAACCGACTCGAACAAATTTTGCATACGATGCTTGGACGCTTTGGATGAATGAACAAGAAGTATGACGCACGATGAAATCTCTAGCATCCACGTCAACAATCCAGCGTGGCGGAGTATACACGGGGATTCCACGAGATCATCACTGGAGTAGACATCGCCCCCAAAGAACTCTAGTTTCACTACAACATCGGCCTCAAGCGAGATATCCGGCAAGCAATGGCTATTTCGGCATCCAAAATGACTTGCCGTGGATGATCTCAGCAGCAAAAAGAATTGACAGCGCCGACTACAACGCTCGGATCCAGGAATCCTACTACTTGTGACCTCCTAACCACAACTATCATGGACATGGAAAAAACTAGTTGACAGACTCCTCGACTCTGATTGAAGTGGACGTCGTCAGCCAGAGAGATACTCGAACCTGCTACAATTGCAGAAAAGTCGGGCACATCACTTGCAATTGTCGGAGCAAGCAGCAGGCCAAGAAGGGGGGGGGAGAGCCACAAAAAAAAAGAGTCAGGAAACGGCAAAGGCAGGAGTAAAAGGCGTAACTCTTGTCCGTGAGGAGCGATGTGCGCCGATTGATCGCCCATCTGAATGGCCCACATTGCCGCAGAGGGTTTTTGAGATCACAAAATTTGACGAAGGGTACGAGGACAACCAAGTGGCGATTTTGCTTAAACTTTAGCCTCGAGGATGCAGAAGTCACAGACTGGTACCAGCACTCTTGGATGGAGGAGTTTCACACAGCTTCGTAAGCAATGACATGGTTCGCAAGCTGGGTTTGCAGACTGAACCAAGGGCATTTGAAGGAAAAACCGTCAACGAGAGGCTATGAATACGAGGACTCCAAGAGCCAATATGACTACAAGTGAGAGTTCTCTCCAATACAACACTGTGGAGGTATTGTCCAACGAGCGATCACAAAATCACCCTCGGACAAGATTTCTTGTACCGGCACAATCGGCAAGTCGAATAGAACAGCGACGACCTCTACGTGGAGATTGACGGTGTAAAATGACAACTTTTGTGTGCGGGATGGAAGCCAACAATGGAAGAAGCAGAGGTGGAAGCAGTAAAGGAAGCCACGGAGTCAGTGTAGCTGGTACCACTCAACCTGGCCAAGCACTGTCTATGATGAGGATCTCGTGCATGGCTAATACATCACGAGCTAATGGGAGAAGCAGAAGTGGCAGCAGTGGACTTATCATCGGCCTCATCAGCCTCGTGGGCCTCAACGAAGTTTGCATTGGTACCCAAAGAGTTCGCACCCCTCATCTAGGAGTTTGCAAACGTCTTTCCCAAAGAACTCCCGAAGACCTTTCCTCCTCAGCAAGACATTGACCATCGCATCGAAGTGAAGCCGGGCAGCAGACCTACCATTCGAGGGGCCTGCCTTATGAGCAATCACAAGCTGACCAAGCTGAAAAACCAGGTCAACGAGATGCTCAGTCCATCCGTCCATCCACGTCATCCTACGCCGTACTTGTACTGTTTATGAAAAATAAAACTGGCGAGATGCGGATGTGCGTGGATTATCGGGCGTTGAACGACGCTAGCATCAAGAACTGCTACCCTCTTCCTCGAGTGGATGAACTTTTTGACCAACTCCAAGGGGCTCCAATCTTCAGCATAATTGACTTAAGAGGTAGGTATCACCAGATATGTGTGGCAACTGCCAACTTTGAGAAGACAGCGTTCCAAACCCGCTATGGGCAAGGTCATGCCGTTGGGGCTCACAAATGTCCCGGCAACGTTTATGGTGACAATAAACAATTTTTCCCATCTGTACCTCAACGATTTTGTCGTGGTGTACCTCGACGACATTCTGGTGTACAACCACACCCTAGAGGATCGGGACAGACATCTTCGCAAACTTCTGGTGTTGCCGATGCATCGTGCACACCGCCCACCATGCTTTAGAATTTTTAAAGACGTAGGCAAATCTCAGCCGATGCCAAACCCGATGGATGGAGTTCCTTGAATTTGGATTCAACAAGGAAATCGAGCACCGGCCTCGCAAAACCAATCTGACGAATGCACTCAGTCGCTGACCAGATTTTATGGCTGTCGTAGGAAGGCTACAGCTGGAGCGAGACCCCTGCCTGGAGCGATTATTCGAACGAGGGTGCGACCAGCACTCACCAAGTGGTCATTCCCCTGAATGACAAGCTTTGCCATAGGCTGCTCAAAGAATGTCAGGACACCAGACCAGGTGGACACTTCGGAGAGGACAAGAAGTTGAAGAAGCTAGCAAAAAATTATTGGTGGGACAAGATACAATCCGACGTGGCCAGCTTTTGTAAAACCTACGACACATGTCATCGCCAGAAATCTAATCGCACGAGGCCACCCGGACTTAAACAGCTGCTCCGTGTTTCGACGGAACCATGGGCAGACATCTCCATGGACTTTGTCACAGGATTACCGGTCACACGCGAGGGATATGACGCAATCCTCATGGTAGTGGACAGGTTTTCCATAAGTTTCCACTTCATCCCATCAACGACCTCCATCACACCAAAGCAACAGCACGGCTGATTCTAAAGAACATCGTACGCCTACACGGCGTACCAAGAACCATCACGAGTGACAGAGACCAATCGTTTTGGCACAAAGTGATGACTCGCTATAGCAGCAAAATTCAACTTTCAGCGACGTTCTATCCTCGAACCGACGGTCAAACCGAGCGAACAAATCAGACGCTTGAACAACTTCTCCGAACACTATGAAAACCTCATAGGAAAAACTGGGCACAAAAACTCCCAACCGCCAAAATCACAGATGATTCGTCAGTTTCCACCGCAACAGGTAAAACTCCATTCGAAGTGGTGTATGTTCAAATTCTTGCCACACGAGCTGGACTATAAGGTCATAGCAACATTCCTGTGCTCGATATTCAACACCGAGACCTCACTACCGTCTGGGAGGAAATATGGCAAAACCTTACAAAGACACAAGTAGCGATGAAGCGAGCAGCTGACCGATATTGTGGTGACGACATCTTCATTACTGGCGATAAAGTCCTCCTCAGCTCAGCAAACATCAAGCTCCGTGAACCCGACTATTCAAAGATCAAACTCCAAGTTTTGGAACCGTTTGAGATCGAGCGCATGCAGACCTCTATGGTTGCATGACTTTAACTCCCCGGCACTATGCAAGTTCATCTGATGTTGCATGCTAGCAGACTCAAACACTACCAAGACCCTGGAGGGAACCTCCGTAGGAGAGATGTCCCTCCTGTACCCTCCGTTCAAGTGGACAAAGACACGGAGTATGTCATTCTACGACATCCTTGATCACCGACGACGAGGCAAGATGACAGAATATCTCTTTAAGTGGCACGACTATGACGCCACACACAATAGCTGGGAACCCTACGACAACCTCTGAGACGTCGATGATCTTATCGACAGCTACTATCGCCGTATGCGGGCCACATCTACACGCGTGTCGGGACGTTGCGGCTAAAAGGGGGGGAGTGTTATGTACCAGACGTACACGAGTCCCTAATCTTCCCAAGTGGGTATTTCTATTATTGCACAAACAGCCCATCGACTCGCAAAGATCACAAAACTCACTCCGACAGTCGAGGGAAAACTGGCCAACTGCATTGTCCTCAGTGGATATTCCCAAACCTTCCAGCAGCTTCACACACTCTCGCAAACCTACAAAGAGAAGTGTCAGGACCTTTCATTCGACTTCTCAACATATCACGACGAATCTGTAACTATGAAGATGCATCTCGCATCTTCATCGTCGATTCTCTAAAACCCCCGACTTCTCCACAAACCTTCTCGAATCCGACCACTTACGACGTAACTCTGTATGCGTCGCTCGACAATTGACCCAACGACCCTGACTATGCTTCATTTGTAACTCGACGCTTGTATATATATGTTCAATCATTTCGACACTTGTCATCAAAGTACACTTACCGCTAATTAGAAACTGCTTAAGTGTCTAAATCGTGTTTTGCCTCTCAACTTGTATTCTTTCACCATCTACGCTATTATGTACTAGACGTACACACGCCCATAAACTTCTTGAGTGGGCATTTTTTTTATTACACAAACAACCCACTGCATCACAAAGATGGAAAAACTAAATCCAACAGTCGAGGAAAATCCGTCCAACTACACCGCCCTCAGTGGATGTTCCTAAATCTTCCCACAGCTTTGACCACTCTTGCAAACCTATGATCAGAAGTGTCACAACCTTTTGGTTGATTTCTGGACGCATCATGATAAGTCTGGATTAATAAAGATGCATCTCGCATCTTTCCTGTAGATTCTTGAAGACCCCTGACTTCTTGGCAGACCTCCTCAAATCCGTGTCACTCCACGAATCCTCCTCAAATCCGTGTCACTCCACGTCACTCGACAATCAACCCAACAACCCCATTAATGTTTCATTCGTAACTCGACACTTGTATGTATATGTTTGATCATTTCAACACTTGTCATCAATGAACACTTACCGCTGATTATGAATTGCTCAAGTTTCCCAAATTATATATAGTGTTTTGCCTCGCAACTTCTACCTGCTCACCATCTAGACTCAGTTTGGTGTAACACTTGGTTTCAGAGCGCAGCGGCGTTGAAGAGGCATCCCATCACTTTACTCATCCGGAGGACTACCTCACACAAGCCTTCACCACATCTTGCACGTCAAGACTTTGCAGACTTTGCGACTACAAGGTAAGGCGAGTGAGCGCAACCGATGACCAGCAACGGGTCTTTGGCAACGACTTTGGCGATGGAGGAGCACAACGTGCCAATCTACGTGAACCTTAAAGCGACAGTGAATGCTAGCGTGGCAGGCTTTGCCGCAACAAGAACAACCCCTACGGCTTTGGCGACCAATCCAGTCACGGACCCGACGGCGATAAACCAGCTGTCCCTACCAACAACCTCAACGACGAAAGCAGGGAAGACATGTGGCATTGGACAAAAGGCGCAGATCAATGAGGAACTGGCGAAAAAAATCTCCACACTCAAGGGAAGCAACAACCACCTACTCCAACAACTCAACATCGCGATGGAGGCTCTTTGCAACGCAAGTGCGCGTGAAGTAGTGCTTGTCAAGAGAAATTCCCAACTCTTGAGCAAACCCAAAATTCGTCCGGCTCCACCAGAATCGTTTGATCTTGCAAATTCGAGAGGACCAATGATTCAGATGTGGCTGAAGAGCTTGGAGGTGTACTTCACTAATACTGGGGTCAACGACGATCGGAAGAAAATTGACCTGGCATGCACGCTTTTGCGTAGCACGACGTTAATTTGGTGGTTTGATCTAAAGACCATCAAACGGAATCAGGAGACTGGCTGAACATCATCAACGGCCCACGACGCCTCTCTCACATCACCGACTGCAGGCATTCTACCCTTGGAGGAAGTCAACACATTGTGGCAAGACGCGCTGATGCCACCAATCAATTGGAATTTCTACGCGCGATGCTCGCACGGTTTGGATGACTAAACGAGAAGTCTGATGCACGGTGTATGCTCTAGCGTCTATGTCAGTAGTCCAGTATGGCGAAGTACGCGCGGAGATTCCGTGAGATCATCACCGGAGTAGACATCACCCCTAACGAACTCTGTTTTCACTACAACAACGGCTTGAAGCGAGATATCCGGCGAGCAATTGCTATTTTGGGCATCCATAATGACTTGTTGCGGATGATTGGAGCAGCAAAAGGGATCGACAGTGCCGACTACAGCTCTTGGATTCAAGAATCCTACGGTTGGCGACATCCTGACCATAACTACCGTGGTAATGGAAAAAACCAGTCGACGGACTCCTCGACTCCCATGGAAGTGGACGCCGTCGACCACAAAGATACATGAACCTGCTTAAACAGCAAAAGATTTGGGCACATCGCTCATAATTTTCGGGACAAGCAATAGGCCGAAAAGGGAGGAAAGTTGTAGAAAAAAGAGTAAAAAAAATGGTAAGGGAAAAGAGTAAAAGGTGCAACTCTTGGACACGAGAAGCAATCTGCACCAAACAATCGCCCATTTGAAAGGCCCACATTGTCGTAGAGGGTTTTTGAGATCGCACAGTTTGACAAGGGGTACAAGGACAACCTACAAAAGTACTGCTAAAGGTTTGGCCTCGAGGATGCAGAAGTCGCATAATGGTACTGGCAGTATTGGATGGAGGAGCTTCACCCAACTTCCTGAGTAACAACATGGTTTGCACACTGAACCAAGGGTTTTTGAAGGAAAAACAGTCGGCAAGAGACTACAGATATGGAGACTTCGAGAACCACTACGACTGCAAGTGGGAGATATTTTGGATGTAACAGTCTTGAGGTCTTATCCAATGAGCGACCACAAAATCAACCTCGGATTAGATTTCCTCAATCAACACAGTTTGCAGGTAGTCTTGAACAGCGACCATGTCTTTGTGGAGATTGACCATGCCAAACAACAGCTTTCGCGTGTAGGACTAAAGCCAACAACGGAAACAGAAGAGGTGGAAGTAGCAGAGGAAACCGCAGAAGTCAAAAAGCAACAACGTGTGCTGCTGATACTTCTCAATGTAGCCAATCACTATCTATGACGAGGAGCTCGCGCATGGCTCATACATCTTAAGCCAATGGGAGAAGTGGAAGTGGCAGCAACTCACTCATCATCAACCTCATCAACCTTAATGGCCTAGACAAAGTTCGTGATGATACCCGAAGAGTTCGCACCCCTCATCCAGGATTTTGCGAATGTCTTCCACAACAAACTCCCGAGGACCTTACCGCCTCAATGAGACACTGTCCATCGCATCAAACTGAAACCGGGAAGCAGATCTACCTGCAGGGGGCTTATCGAATAGCGATCACAAGCTGATTGAGAAAAAAAAGCAGCTTGACGAGATGCTCGGTCAGGGGTTCATCCGCCCATCCACATGACCTTACGCCACATCAGTACTATTTGTGAAAAAGAAAACTGGCGAGATGCTGATGTGTGTTGAATATCGGGCGTTGAACGACGCTACCATCAAGAACCGCTATCCTCTTCCCCAAGGTGATGAACTTTTTGACCAACTCCGAGGGGCTCAAGTTTTCAGCAAAATCGACTCATGTAGTGGATATCACCAAATACGTGTGGCAGCCGATGACATCGAGAAGACGGTGTTCTGAAATCGCTATGGGCACTTCGAGTTCACGGTCATCCTGTTCATACTCACAAATGCCCTAGAAACGTTTATGGCCACAATGAACAACATTTTCTGTCCATACCTCAATGATTTTTTCATGGTGTACCTTGACGTCATTCTGGTGTATAGCTGCACCCCAAAGGAGCACGATGGACATCTTCAAAAAGTTCTTGAAGTTTTACAAAGATTTTCTTAAGGAAACTCTTAAATGCAACTTCGGTTGTTGTTTGATAGAGTTTTTTGGGTCAAGTCATCAATGGCGGATGGATCACCATGGATCTGAGAAAAGTGGCAACAGTCGTTGATTGGCCAATGCCGACCAACGTTTGAGAAATTCAGGTTTTTCTCAAATCCTGCACTTACTACTGGCAACTCGTACGGAACTACGCGCGAGTGTCAGCGCCTCTTTCCGACCTCACTCGAAAACAAAACGAGTGGCAGTGGGGAGACAGCGAACAAGAAGCGTTCACCGCTTTACAGAATGCTATGACCTCGGTGCCAGCCCTATGATTAGCCGATCCAACGGTCGACTACGTCATGGCTACATCTGCATCTGGCCGAGCCATTGGCACAATGTTTCTACAAGACCATTGCAACGGCAAACAACCGGTTGTCTACATCTTTCGAAAATCCGAGGACCAGTATCAACCACACAGTCCACAAAAAGGAGCTGTTGGCGGTCGTGTACACATTCAAGACGCGACGATGCTACCTGAATTTTCGCCAATGCTTCGTGCGCACCGACCACCATGCGCTGAAATACACGAAGACGCAGCCGAATCTCAGCCGACGTCAAACCCGATGGATGGAGTTCCTTGAGTCCAGGTTTGAATACAAAATTGAGTACCGGCCAAGCAAAATCCAACCGGCGGACACACTCAACTGCCTACCATGTTTAACAGCCGACGTGGCAACCCTACAAGTACAGCGATACCCATACTTCGAGCGATTGTTTGCACGATACAATGACTAGCACGGCGGATCTGATAAAACCAAATTCTGGTTTGACGCACCCTATTGGCTAAGGTGCTTCACTTGCCAAGTGGTCGCTCCCCTGAATGACGAACTTCAACGAATGCTGCTCAAGGAATGCCACGACACCGGACCAGGTGGACACTCCAGAGAGGAAAAGATAGTGAAAAAGCTGGCAAAAAACTATTGGTAGGACAAGATGCAATCCAAGGTTGCCAACTTCTACAAAACCTACGACACATGTCAGCGACAGAAATCTCGTCGCACGAGGCCACCCGGACTTCTACAGCTGCTACCTCTTCCGACGGAATCATAGGCAGATCTCCATGGACTTTGTCACAGGATTACCGGTCACAACCGAGGGTTATGACGCAATCCTCTTGATTATCAACAGGTTTTCCAAAACGTCCCACTTCATCCCAACAACGTCCACCGTCACAGCCAAAGGAACAACATGGCATTTTCTAAACAACATCGTGCGGTTGCATGGCATACCAAGAACCATCACGAGCGACAAAGACGGTCGATTCACTAGCCCCTTTTGGCGGGAACTGATGACTCGCTACGGTAACAAAATTCAACTTTCAATGTTGTTTCATCCTCAAAATGACGGTCAAACCAAGCGGACAAATTACACAGTGGAAAAGCTTCTTCAAACATTAGAGAACCTCATGGGATGGATTGGGCACAAAAACTCTCGACTGGCAAAATTGCGTATAATTCGACTGTTTCCACTGCAATAGGTGAAACCCCATTCAAAGTGGTGTATGGAAAAATTCTCGCCACACGAGCTAGACTACAAAGTCATAGCAACACTCCTGCGGTCGACGTTCAACGTCGAGAATTCACCATCGTCTAGGAGGAAACACAACAAACCCTCGTGAAGACACAACCAACAAGGAAGTGAGCAGCTGACCGACATCGCAGAGAGGACATTTTCATAGTTGGCGACAGAGTTCTCTTCACCTTGGCGAACATCAAGCTCCGCGGATCCGACTGTTCGAAGCTCAAACCCCGATGTTTGGGACCGTTTGAGATCGAGCGCATGCAAACTCTGTGGTTGCGCGACTCAAACTCCCCGACACTATGCAAGTCCATCTGGTATTGCATGATAGCAAGCTCAAGCACTACCGAGACCCTAGAAAGAACTTCCTTGGCAGAGATGTCCCTCCTCCACTTCCCGTTCAAGTGGACGAAGACAAGGAGTATATCATCGAGGACATACTCCGTGTCGCCGAATGCTACTGCGAAATCTGGGGGGTATGGTTTTTGTTCGCATAAGTCGTCATCTTTGTTAAATTATCACTCACTATCGTCATCGCTACCTGTAGTACAAATCACGATCGTGCATGTAAGAGAAGGACTGTCTTCTGAATTGGAAAGAGAGCCTCACTCTTAACCATGACGATGACAACCTTAGCCACACGTGTGCCACGTTGGCAAACATTGGTTGTCTACTGGCACATCTGGGATTTTGAGCCCATGCATCTGCCAAGGACGCTGCAAAATGCCAGACGGAAGCCACGTCAGCGCATAGTGGGTGCGTGTTGCCAGAGCCTGCGAACCGGCCCAACTTTGGATGCTCTTGACAAGGTTGACTGTTAGGAGCACCAGGGGACATGATGTCCCACGTTTCCTCATGCTGCATGTCATGATCTACGTAGGTTTTCCCCTTTGTCCGTCGTTCGTGCCACTTGCACGCCATGGGAAACATGCCATTTCCCATTGGAGCCCTCCTGTTCCGAGGCGAACCAGCTCACCATGGCTCTTGTGCTTGCCCTAAACTCTGGTAGGTGGGTATCATGGTAACGAAAATGACTGTTACGTGGGTACAATGTATATTAGCGTGCATGCTTCTACATGCCATACCCACAGGGGCTCTTATGGATGCACCGCTTTTCAAGTTTTACGTTCCTCCGAAACCCCACGTCGGCAGCTCCGACGAGGAGGAGGGACGTCATGAAACCCAAGGGTACACGAACGGCTTTCTCTTTGATGACTTTGAGGAGGCGTGCTAGGTGGAGTACGTCCAAGCCAAAGAACACTTAACTCCATGCTCCCCAGAGCGTGGAGAGCACTCTGTCATGAGGCTGAACTGTGGTTCCCGCGTCAGGCTGTTCCGTCCTCCGACCACGGGTGGGTTCACTCGCAAAAGTCGCCATGGCGTCACTCTTGAGTGGGATGGCTTTGCTTCTTCGTCCAAGTACGGTCCATCTGTCTACCCTTTTGCCGTCATCAACACATCCCCCTACTAGTAAGGTCATTTAAGATGCTGACCGATGCTTCTACGTGCAGGATCACCGGATGACGAGCACACCCCCCCCCCCCCCCCCCCCCCCCCCCGACGGACACCGCGGTCTTCGTTGCCCAGAACAAGGGCACCAAGCCAAGGAAGCGCGCTTGACAGGAGTCTCCCATTAACTTTCCGGGAGGCACTACTTTCCGGAAAATGGACGCTTGCCGCGAGGCGGTCCACGACTACGCCGTGGCTGCACACATGGGGTGAAGTTTGTGCGGAGTGAGCCATCGTGGCTTGAAGCTCGTTGTGCATAGTGGAGGCAGTTGGGCTGCGCGTGGCAGCTAAAGGCGCGGTGGCAGCAAAAAAGAACAACGTGAAAGTCATATTTCTTAAGGAGGGCCACAAGTGCAGCCGCACGGGCACTAAGGGAGACGATACATCGAGAGCATTGTGAACAAGGAGCCATGCACCACATGAAAGACCCTCCGCCAGATCGTGGAAGCGCGCACTGGTGAGAGGTCTGCCTACCACGCCCATTGACCGCGTGAAGAAGAAGGCCCTGACAAATCTCATGGGCGAGAAGAGCCAATCGTGGGGTCTGTTCCCTGCATACATTTCCGTAGTAGATATTCTTGTGTCCTTCTTGGTTTCTTGTATGCTGTTGAACAGGGTTGTCTGCATACGTCCCAACCCTAGACGTGTTTTGCTCTGTTAATGTGATTCATGCTTGTAGTTGAAGAGGTTTGACCCATCCACCGTGGCTGTCGCAGAGTAGGACCACTACCATCTTTTCCGACGGGCCTTTGTGGCCCCCGGTGCCTGCAGATTCGCACGGTCACATGTGTTGCGGTTGCTGACGATGGACGACACGTTCTTAAAGAACGGTTTCAAGCAAGTGCTGCTGTTGCCACAACACTGGGACGCCAACAACCACGCGGTGCCCATGGCGTGGGCCATATGTCCACAAGCAGACAAGGACAACTGGGACTGATTCTGCCAGCGACTTGCAGGGATGTATCCGACAGCACGGCATAACGGAACTGCGATCATCAGCGACAGAGACGCTGGACTCATCGTCGCCGTCAAGCGCCAATTGCCCGGAGCTGTCCACACATACTGCGGTCAACAATTGGGGGAGAGCATCTCGTCGGAGGCGGGCTCCGCAGCCGCCGACCTCATGTGGCGTATGGCTTCTGCTTTCACACAGAACAAGTTCGAACGCACACGGGACGAGCTTGGTCAGACGTCTGACAAGGGCCACAAGTACCTGATTGGTAGATATGGCAACCCCGGGCTGCCTTAGGAGCACTGGACACGCCTCAAGTGTCCTGTGCCTCATGGTGGGCACATGACGTCAAACGCGATGATTTCCCCGAACGCCCGCCTCATGGACATACGCCACTTGTACCCGTTCCATTGCTTCGCACAGATATACCCGTTTGTGCAGAGACTTTTTGCAGAGCGATGCCGTGCATCTCACGACTGTGACAACCATTCTGTGCCCGTGGTGGATGCCAAGCTACAGCACTACACCGAACATGCCAAGGAGTACCATGTCATGAGACACGGCGGGCTCATGGGCTCAGTCACCGGCCCAAGGAGCCTGGCGGGCCGTGAAGTCGATGTGAACGCGAAGACCTGCTCATGCGGGCAGTGGGCAGAGTATGGGTACCCTTGCCAGCACGCTGTGGCACTGATGCTAGATGAAGGCGTGAACCCAGTGCTTTAAACTGACATGAATCTCTCACAGATGGCCTGGCGACGTACGTACCGGACACCCATGCCGGGTGTCAACCTACGCGAACTTCAGTACGCCATGTGTGGGTGGGGCCAGCTGGGTGTGAGGCGCTCTCATGGGCATCCACTCTCTAAGCGCATGGACAGGGAGACCCGCCGCAAGCGCGACCGCATCTGTACCAAGTGCGGCAAAAGGGGACACCCGCCCCGGAAGTGCAACAACCCACCGGCACTATCACAGCTGGCAGCCAACGCTGAGGGTAGTGAGACTACTGGAGTGGAGCTTGTTGCCAGTACCGTGGCACCGGCAGCAGATGGTTTGACTGGAGGCGCGGGCAGTCGACCTCAAGGCATCAAGGGCGGCAGTGGTGGAAGTGCTGGTGAGGCGCGGCAGGCTGGTGCTGATCCTGGTGCTCCCGGTACGAGTAGTGGAGGGCAAGGTGTGGAGGGTGGTGCGACCGGTGGAACAGAGCTGGTACGTGGAGCTGCTGGCGGTGGGAATGGGGGTGATGGCGGTGCAGCTGGCGTGCTGACCGTTGTGCTGGCTGTTGGCAAAGGAGGTGGAAGACGCCATGTTGCACGCCGTCGAGGAAGTGCCAGGAGAGCGTCCGACAGGTTCACGGGAGGACCGGGCAGCGGAGACAGTGGTGCTGCAATTGGTGTAGGGGGGATGTAGGGGGTGCAAACAGTGCTCCAGGCAACTCTACTGAGTGTGGGGAAGCAGATGGTGCTGAAGGCATGGTTATCATGACATCACAGGTGGACAATCCTGATGATGCAGATGACTCCAGTGAGTCCTCTTGGAATGAGAGCTTGGAGTCTGGTGACTACACTCACACGGACTTAGAAGAAGAAGATTCACTGCCCTCGGGTAGTGGGGAGGAGGATGATTGGGAGTTTTCCTTTGGCATGTCTGATGAGGAAAATGCACAACCCAAGCAGCGCCGCCGTGCTTAATGGTCCTCTGCTCATGTGGCATGGTAAGCCTTAACAACAGTTTTCTGCCCATGCATGTTTTCAAGTTTTCATTATAGTTGTACACATTTCTAACCAATGGGTTTGTTTGCTATTGCAGGTTACACCAATGGCCCTCATTGGTAGGTCCGTAAGGAGCACAAGGAAGAGCAAAATGTTCTGGAGGAGACGGGCAAAGCCCCGAGAAGAGGGACAAGCAGTCAGTGACAACACATTCGTGGAGATAGGACTGCTTCTTAGCACACTTAGCTTGCACGATGGTGATGAGACAGGGGTTAGATTGCAAGTGGCCAATCCCTGTAGTGGTCAGTGTGCATCACCCTTTGGGGAGGAATACTTTGATGCTATGTGTGAGTTCTCGGGGGATACAGAGTGTGTGGCATGTGAAGTCATTTCGTGCGTGCGTAGTCTCCCTGTGTATGTGCAAGTCTGGATTAGCCATGGCTATTTGACCCCACTGTTCTTTTGATTGAAACGTTTGACATTCTTGAAAGGCTTACCCTTAGGTATTGCATTGATGTGTTCATGACAATTGTGTTCATTGGTGTATTCATTCGCATTGGCTATCCTTACGAAGCATTGTTGTTTCCACTGAAGTAGTGTACTAATTGAACAGGTAAGGATGGTTTGTTGCAATGTGTCTGGAACAGGACTGTTTTGACCACCATGGTGTACGGATAGAGTGCGTGCTCAGATGAAAGATGTATGCCAAGTGTAAGGTTCATCGTTTACGCCGTGGCAATGACAAAGCCGTATTGTTCTCGTTTCTTGCTGACATAGATTTGGAAAGATCACTTCTCTGATAATGACAGTTAAAATCATCGTGTGAGAAGATGAAAGTGGGAATACTAGCAAGAATCAGGAGAACACGATCGGAGTACCCACTGTCACACATGGTGCATTCCTTCTGCCACAAGTGCTTCCAAAAGTTAGTGTATGACAACATTGGGGTCAATGCTGCTATCAATATACAATCAGACGTTGTTCACATTACATGACAACGCTCAACACTCAATTAATTTTGTGAGAGGTATGCGAAGAAGAAACCCTTGGGTAGTTTGATGAACAACACATGAAAACATGACCAAAGCATCCACCGAGGGCATCAAGTCCAAGGCATCCACTGCCCTGGGGTGTTTGGTGGACGAGGAGTTGGCATGCGAACACCTAGTTTCTAGCACATGGTCTCTGGCTTGCATGGGTCGTTCACCCAATTGGGTTGGACCTTGGTTGCAACGAGCGTGTCCCAACGAGCCTTGATCGTAGCCCGTGCCTCCTACACTTGATGGGGTGTGAGATGTGGCCTGCTGGGTGTGGTAGGTTCGCCGCCCATGCACCAGCTTCATCCCATCGGTACACCCTTGAAACAGTTGCCCATGTGTACCTACGCCTGGTGTAGAAACGCGCACGCACGTCCATAATGTCAGTGGGCTCTGTGTCCTCATGTCCATAGGACGGTCGACCCATGTCTACTACAGTGTACAACAGTGTGATTGGAGATGGCTAATGACGATTGCCAGCTTCGTATTTGTACATGCTCTACGAGCGGTTGCATCCGTATGGACATTTAGGATTGGATGAGATCCATGGCTCCCATACGTCTGGGAAGTTCAATGGTCTCAAACTGGGCAATGGCCAGTCAAGGGTATGTGCCATGGCTTCAAATGTCGCGGGCCATGTGGCCTTTGGCGGATGGCGGCCATGTACGCACCTCGTACGTGCCTCTCTGTTGTCCCATGTTTCCTTAAATGCGACCCATGCTCGGTGTGCAGCAAAGGGATCCACATAATATCCAGTACTCCATCCTCGACTTTCTTCGTAGTTCATGCGCCCCTTGGATGACATGCCGTCGGAGCAAAGGATGGTTTCTCGGCCCAATTGAAGGGGCGTCGCTGAGTGAACAAAACTGTATCATGTGCAGTACGATGTTATGTACTGTTCAGTACGCCGAAGAACATTGCGAACCCGTACATTCTACTGGTTCATAAGGTGAATCCATCGCAAACATAATTGTTTGATACCGTGTGCATCGCGCATAGCTGACGGTTGCGAAGCGACTGTTTAGGCGGAATGATTAGCCCAAAACCTGTGAATCAAGGTATCCTACGGCAGTGCATCGACGACGTGCATTCGTTGTGTCAGCTCATGCTTGGTCGCAACTGTAGGTACGTTCGAAAACGTCGTCGGGGCGTATGAGTGGTCCTCTGGTACACGCTGGAGGCCTGACACCGTGGCATGCCACGTACCCGCTGTGACGTATACCCTCCGCTGATGCAGATAATTCTCCCACTAAGGACCCGTTCTGCTGTTGTTGCACTCTACAAGAGAAGTAGGTTTCGGAGTCAGCCCGTAAAAAGTGGGTATTTTGTGTAGTCTTTTTAAACTTTGGACATAGTGTTGGTATGTGTGGCTTCCACCCGTCACGAGCCACAGCCGTGGCAGCTACGGGTGTACCCGGAGCTGATGGTGAGCGGTGGCGGCATTGGAGATCGTGACGACCCGACAGGACTCCGGATCGTCCAGGGACTTATCCAGGAGCTACGACATGACAGATCCCTGATGCGGGCCCAGTTGGCGCCGGAGCACTGACGGTTGGTGGATCCAGCCACCAGCAGCTGCCAGACGATTGCCACGACGTCCTGGGTGCTTGCTGGGGTGCTCTGCAGTTTTTCTGCAGATGCTAGAGTTTTCTCGGTGGACTGGCTCTCGAGCCCGATTTGCATGTTTTGCATTGTCCGTCCACCGATCGATGCCGGACTTGTGCGTGTGACCAGTCGTAGCGTCCGGCTCNCGCCGTGTGCCGCGGCAGGTATTTATGCTGTGTGCTTGTCAGTTGTCATCTCTCTCTGCAATTATATTCAGTTTGAGTTTCCTGACACTCTGTTCGTGTCCCAACCCAGACCCTTGCAGTTTTGTCTCTAACTTGTGACTGTTGTCACACGCTGACCTGGCGCTGACGCCTAGTGTCGCGGCAAGTGGTTAGGAAGGTTCTAGAAAATTTCTCATGGTATCAGAGCAGTGAGACAGTTCTCACTGAGTTCTCACTAAGCTGCGCAGCAGAGACGCAGCAGAGCAGCAGCAGTGAGAGTCACCGCTGCAGCAGATCCATCGGGCCTGTCGAGACAGCCGATCGCCGTCGACGCAGCCTTCCCACCACGTGAGACCACAGCAGTGGCGCTGCCTTTGTGCCAGCAGCAGCAGCAGCAGCAGCAGCACCAGCAGCGTGCTGGTGCTACAGCAGCAGCAGCAGCAGCACCGGGTGGCAGCAGCAGTCGTTTCTGGCTGGGCATTTTGACAAGAAAAAAAAAGAAAAAAAAAAGGGGTAAGCAGCTCGCTGCAGCAGCTTGCGAGCAGCGGCAGCGGCAGCGAGCAGCACCAACGGCAGCAGCAGCCGCGGGCAGCAGCAGCAGCGCGGCGACAGCAGCAGCAGCATTGCGCGAGCTGCAGCGCCAGCAGCAACAGCAGCAGCAGCAGCATTGCAGCAGCAGCAGCAGCATTGCAGCAGCAGCAACTACAGCAGCGGCGGCCGCGAGCAGCTGCAGCAGCTGCTGTAGCAGCATTCGCAGCAGCAGCAGCAACAGGCAGCAGCTGCAGCAGCAGCCGCAG
>SZWC01005572.1:95696-108113 GCA_023375785.1 Penium margaritaceum
GGAGGAGGAGGAGGAGGAGGAGGAGGAGGAGGAGGAGGACGAGGAGGATGGGGGTGAAGAGGAAGAGGAAAAGGAAATGGAGGATTGGGGGGTAAGAGGATGACGGGAAGAACGACATGGGTGGGGACAAGGAGGAAAGATATACAGAGGGAAAACATAGTGCTGATTCCTGTCTTTGTCTCTTGATCTCTGGCTTCTGGCATGTGCAACAGTTCAAGATGCGGGTGAACGAGCAGTGCAAGGTGGTGTGTCGGAAGGTTCTCACAGCAGAGGAGTCGGCCAAGTTCAAGGAGAAGATTGATGACGAGTACCGCGTTTTCATGTGCGTGACTAGTTTGTTATCATTCTGGAGCAACAGGACTCCTCACTTTTGCCAGCTTCCAGATTCAGGAGAGTAAGCAGCCATGTGTGTCGGCGGCAGGGAGATGGCTTCAGTACAGCTCTGTGCATCAGCTGCAGGGTCATGAATGATAGTGCAAGGTGCATCATACTGTTGTTGAGCTGTGCCTTCTCAGCCTTTTTCGCTGTCACCGTAATTCCCTTCCTCAGGGTCTCGAGGCTTTCGTTGTACTTGTCCCTTTGGTTGCCTATCCTTCTCATGAAGTCAGGCCTCGTTGATCGGTTTCCGGCATATTAGGCAAGTCTTTAGATCGAAGGATGGTATGAGGCGGGATTGAGTTCATCAGTGGTCGGCGAGTTGAGCACAATGTGACAAAGCTACGTAAGTACCTCTTCGTTATGGTTCTCAGTCCTGGTCAAGTCGTCCGTAGTGGTATCTGCTTGTGCAAATTCGCCACATCTCCTTGGCTCAATGGCATGCATTTTGTACATCACACGTCTGGCAGTCCCTCACGGGCCAGACAGGTTTCTTGGTGCAAAACACGAAAGCTGTGCACATGTGTATTTCGACTTTGGGGAGGGGCACCACTTCTGATCCTCTCTGCGATCGGATGCCCACAGTTCATTCTCTTTTTGAAGAGTGTCTGATCTGACTAGATTGGAAACAGATCGCGAAAGCATTTTGCTGTTTCATGACGCCTGGGGTGTCTCAGCCATGGAAGGGATGAGGACTGACAAGGGGATGGAGCTTGCAGTGGGTTCTGTGGCAGATTTTCCCACTTCTTAATGGGGCATGCTCCCTCAGCTCCTCTTAGCACCTGGGATACTGTTTTCGTAGTGGCTTGTTAGTTCCGAACTTTGATCCCGTAACAGTACTCCCATCCGTCTGGGCTTTCCAGGTCCTTGTCAAAAGGTGCCCTTCTGAAATTGGGATGTGAGTTGAAGGATGTCAAAGGTCAAGCATGAGGTAGAGTGATGCCTGCATTGCGCCTTGTTCACGCTTGCAGTAGGGCCAGTACCGTGGGTTGAGCTACAACCCACAACAAATCTGTGTTGCAGGCAGTGCAGGGATCGCCGCATGCAGGAACAGTGGAGAGATGGTCTGGCTGCGGTTCATGCTGCGACTTGGCTGTAGGCGCCTGGTTGCTGCGTTGTCAGCCCCTCGTCTCCCATCGCGTATGGGCCGTATCCATTTGACTGTTTGTGTGCCCTTCTGCTCTCTTTTGCCTCCAGTGCTGCCTCAAATGGTGGTGGCAGGGCTTCCAAACCAGGCCCTTGAGCTAAGTTCCTTCAATTTTATGGATGTGGATACCATCCACATCCATGAAGCAAAGAAAACAAGCTGGTCCTCGGGCATCGTGACTAGGGTGGGCAAAAATATTGTATCGAGTCAATATTTATATCGATATTGACCCTCAACAGGGGGCCCCCCCGGACCCCCCCTCTCACACCCCCCCCTTCCCCCACCCCGGACCCAATATATCGAGGTCAATATCGAAGTATCGATATCGATATCGATATCGATATTGACCTTCAGTAAAAAAAATATCGAATATAAAAATATCGATATCGATATCGATATCGAAAACATCGATATCGAAATATCGATATCGACAATATTCCCACCCTAATCGTGACCATGCCAGTGTCACGACTCGCTTACGTCCTTGTTTGTTCTGGCTGGGATGGATGCATGTGCCAGGATTCTGGACAACCTTCCGGCCGCGATGGTGAGGCACCACCCGGTGGAGGGCGATGACAGCAATGAGGTCATGATCAAGACGTACGAGCGCGGCTTCCCCGTCGGCTTCAAGGTGAGGGGAAACACACGTCGGTGGCTGCTGGAGGAGAGATTTGCTGAGTTGACTGATGTCCAGGCCCTTTTTTTCTGTCCTCCCTCCCTCAGAGATATGTTCTCAGTGGGAGGGTTTTTCCTCTTTGCAATACTTGTTGCATTAGAGCACGCTGAGGGGCCAAATCGCCAGCCAACTTGTCTTGAGAAAATGTAACCCAGCATTGAAGAAAGGCTGCCGATGCTGGAAGCAGAAGCACTCCAACAGGTTGCCACAAAATCCGAACCCACTAGGTATCCATTCTAATTGGGCCTGTATTGGAAGCACACTCTGTCCAGACGAGGAGCAGCCGGGCATGCGAACTTTTGTTAGGTATCAACAAAGTTGATGGTGTGTGGGCTTTTGGGTGGTGCTGACTGGTTTGGTTGATTATCCCCTGTGTCAAAGTGCTTTTGTTCATGTATCTGTATAAGATGAGACACTGCCTTTCTCTCTGGCATACCTTGTGTCATCCATCGGGTCCTTTTGAGTGGCATTGTCCATCCTTCTGTTTTTTCTGAAATGGCCCAGTGAGGCAAACGCTGTTTGCGTGTAAATGGTATTTTGAGGGAGCAATGTCGTGGAGCTCACCCTTTTGTTTGGTTGCTGGAGAGCTAGGATAGGCCTGCTGGCTGGCAGCGAGAGAGTTGTGCCAATTCACCGAAACATGTGCAAAGTTTTGCAAAGTTCCCTTCAGCAAGAACAACAATTGTGGTAAAGGCTCGGCTTAGAGTGTATCACCCTTACATTCTGAAGCTCCCTGATCCTGTGTCTTGTGCACGACCTTGGGCTGGCAGGGTGGTGACGACAAGTACTGGCTGCACAACCACCTGCGCTTCACTGTGCTGTACCACAAGGATGCCAACACGAAGTTAGCGCGCGTCGTGGGCTTCGAAGTCATCCCCTTCAGGTGTGCGCTGAGTGGGCAGGCTTGCAGGGGTAGGGATATGGGCAGGGGGAAGGGGTCCTTTGGTAATTGTTTGTTCCATGATTAGGTTACAGGTGGCACGTGTGAAGGTGCGCTTATCTGCAGTTGGGGGGCCAAAGTCCTGTCTGAACTGGTTTTTGTTTCTGTTGAAATTGCCCTTGTCTTTTATCTTGTTCCAGCTGTTCTTTTCAACAGCTCAGGGCATCCATTGTCCTCTTGTCCCACCTAGAGGACAATGATGGATTCTCCCCATCCTCAGTCATCCTCTTGAAGAGGAGGCATGCAGAGTGTCACCTCTCAACCTGTTGAGAGGAGACACTCTGCATGCCACCTTTGTGGGCACTCGTAGCGTCCAGTGTCCAGCGTACGAACACCTCACCTACGTTTTGTGACGTGTGGCATGTGTGGTGTGGTGTGTGGCGTGTGGCATCCATGCACAGTGTGAAGCACACTTATGATGGCGAGTGGAATGATGAGAAGACGGAGCTATCAAACTGCCAGCCAGGCCACCCGGAGAAGCAGGTTGGGTCGGGCTCGCCGTTTCAGACTGTGGAGCCCAAGGACGAGGTGGTCTTCACCTACGACGTCGTGTTTGAAGTGAGTCATTCTGGTGCACTTTCCTCCTTCTTCTTCTTCTTCTTCTTCTTCTTCTTCTCTTCCATCGTCATCATCATCATCATCATCATCATCATCATCATCATCATCATCATCATCATCATCATCATCATCATCATCATCATCATCATCATCATCATCATCATCATCATCATCATCATCATCATGATCATCACCATCACCACCTCCTCCTCCTGCTCCTCCACCTCCTACCCCTCCACCTCCTCCTCTTCCTCCTCCTCCTTCCCTCGTCCTCCATCTTCGTCTTATCCTCCTCCACTTTCTGTTCTATCTCCCTTCTGTGCTGCCCTGGTCATTCTGTCGACTGTAACTTTCTCTCTTTGGTCAACAGATCCGCAGTTTCTGCCTCAAGTGCCTACCTCTTGTAGTCACGTGGGTGTCGACGACTGTAGACATGTCTGACAGATGCATTGAAATGCATGCACTTCGTCTTGTTGCTGCTGGTTCCTGCTTGTGCTCGTCCGTCTGGCTGCATTTTGAATTTTCGTCACCAACATTTCTTCTGAATGCGCGGAATGCTCGTTTCACCTCTCTCTGGCCAGCACTGTGGTTTGTGGCATGCACCTCGGATGTTTCGGCTCACCTTGCCTATGCTCTCCCCACCTTGCCACTTGCAACCGGACCAATGCAACTCTGACAGGCCCTTCACACTTTCCCCAACCATGCGAATCACACCATCCATCTGTTCCTCTCCGTTGGTGACAATCACAACAGTCGAGCCCCGTGAAGTGGGCGTCGCGGTGGGACACGTACCTGCTCATGGAGGATGACCAGATCCACTGGTTCTCCATCATCAACAGCCTCATGATCGTGCTCTTCCTCAGCGGCATGGTGGCCATGATCATGATGCGCACGCTGCACCGCGACATCTCCAAGTACAACCAGCTCGAGACGCAGGAGGAGGCGGCAGAGGAGACCGGGTGGAAGCTCGTGCACGGTGATGTGTTCCGCCCGCCGTCGCATGCGGGCCTGCTGTGTGTCTACGCAGGCACTGGCGTGCAGTTTTTTGGCATGGCCGTTGTCACCATGCTGTTTGCTGTGCTCGGGTTCCTCTCTCCGGCAAACCGCGGGGGCNTCATGACAGCCATGCTGCTCCTGTGGGTGTTCATGGGCCTGCTTGCCGGCTACGCGTCCGCTCGCCTGTACAAGCAGTTCAAGGGCACGGACTGGAAGGGCAATGCGATCAAGACCGCGCTGCTCTTCCCTGCAGGCATCTTCACCATCTTCTTTGTTCTCAACACACTCATCTGGGGTGAGAAGTCGTCCGGAGCTGTGCCATTCGGCACCATGTTCGCGCTCTTCTTCCTCTGGTTCGGCATCTCCGTCCCCCTCGTCTTCATTGGGAGCTATTTTGGGTTCAAGAAGGCGGCACCTGAGGACCCCGTGCGGACGAACAAGATCCCGCGCCAGATACCAGAGCAGCCGTGGTACATGCAGCCCGCATTCTCGATCCTCATCGGCGGCATCCTCCCCTTCGGTGCAGTGTTCATCGAGCTCTTCTTCATCCTCACCTCCATCTGGCTGCACCAGTTTTACTACATGTTTGGGTTCGTGTTCATCGTGTTCCTCATCCTGCTCGTCACGTGCGCGGAGATCACGATCGTGCTGTGCTACTTCCAGCTGTGCTCCGAGGACTACCACTGGTGGTGGCGCGCGTACCTCACGTCCGGCTCGTCCGCGCTCTACCTCTTCCTCTACGCGACCTTCTACTTCTTCACCAAGCTGCAGATCTCAAAGCCTGTGTCGGGGGTGCTCTACTTTGGCTACATGATCATCATCTCGTACTCGTTCTTCGTGCTCACCGGCGCAATCGGGTTCTATGCCTGCCTGTGGTTTGTGCGCACCATCTATGGCTCCGTCAAGATTGACTGAGGTGAGATGGAGGTGGGTGTGGGTGGAACTCATTTCTGGGCCTTGGCTTAGCCAGGTTTGAACGTGTTTCTTGCAGAAACAGGGCTTGGTTTGGAATACAAGAGAATGCTTGGGTGGGGTGGGCCAGTGTTGAAAGGACTGGTAGGTTATTGTTGATGCTGTGATCAGAGGGATGCTGTAGCAAAGCTGTTGTGAGAGCACTGGCTTGTTGGTGGAGTCTCAGAGTTTCTTGACTGAACCTCTAGGACGACTGATTGATGCGCTTAGGGTCCCAGCCAGAAAATGCTTGAGATGAGAATGGTTTTGTTCCTGTGTGCACCTACTGCACAAGTTGCACACCAGTGACGGTGGCCACGTGTTGGTGTGCGGAAGCTGAGGTTGGGCAAGAGAGAAGGCTTGGATGTGCTGGGGCGGTAATCGCCGGGCAAAGATGAGGAGTACAGAGAGCCTGTCTGTTTTGAGGCGAATGCGATGGATGATTTGGTGTACCTGGCCAAGGATGGTCTTTTGCAGTTTGGGGTCACAGCTGCACAGTGGTGGGTTAACATGCTCTGCGGTCTCTCTGTTCTGGCATGTCAGATGGACTGCCTGATGCATGCTTGTTAAAGCCCTGATCAGAGATGAGAATGGTGGACGCCATAGACAGCATCCACTGCAGCACATCATGCCTCCGTGTTCTGTTTTGTGTNTTACAAGTGAGAGGAACCTCTTTTCCAGAAGGTTGCATAGAGGCTGACCTGTTAGCCAGAGTACCAACACGAAGGTGCTATTCTCTGTTGCCACAGCTGCTGTCGCTACTCGCGTGTATGCAGTTGCAATGCCTCTAATGACCTCCAGCTCCACACCTTCATTGACCTCACTCTTTGCATCACTAAGCGGCTTGTGGAAGTGACCAATGTTCTGTCTCGAGGTGTGCTGCTTAAATGAGTGTGAGTTACTGGTCTCAGGTCAATGGTGCCAAACTGCAGGAATCATCCGAACCGGCACACATTGATGGAGAGCAACCCTGTTGGTTTTTAGGTGTTTTAGTTCATTGCGGCTACGGAGAGACAATGTGTGGTGTGGGAAATCTCGGTAGCAGAAAAACAATGTAACTCTTTTCGAGTACTGTCTGTGCTATCCCACATAGTATGTGGACCCCTGAGAGCAAAGGTTCACTCGGAATATGTCCCAGTTTTTCAAATGCATAATGACAATGACTAGTATCTACACGAGGTGTTACTATGAATAGAAATTTTACTTGATTCAGGTGTACTTCAATGAAGTGAAGTGCTGAACTCTTGTGCACTCGAAAACTGGTAGAGGATTCGACTCAGACCAGGGTAAAAGTAGCTCATTATGTTGCATTCTTTACCTTCACACGACCCTCTTTTCTACGACTGGGTTTGGGTTTTACGACCGGACGCAGACACGATGTGCACGTCATGACCAGAATGTCACAACAAATCCCAGTCCCCCCTTGTCTTGTCACTTGTGACCCTCATTTACCCATCTGTCGGAGCAATAAACCCCATTCGCCCCTCCGTCGGAACAAGAAGACCCATTCGCCCCTCCGTCGGAACTAATAGACAGCTTCCTAGCACTGCCGTCGCTCGCGTGGCAGTACAAGCCGGCCAGCTAACTCACTAGCACACACAGGTGGAGGTGAGTAAGAAAGTGCGTAGAAGTTTCCT
Organism: Penium margaritaceum; assembly: GCA_023375785.1. Classification (NCBI taxonomy): domain Eukaryota; kingdom Viridiplantae; phylum Streptophyta; class Zygnematophyceae; order Desmidiales; family Peniaceae; genus Penium; species Penium margaritaceum. Next base: position 102,977 of record SZWC01005572.1, read on the forward strand.
AGCAACACAGCCGCTGACCGGGCGTCAGTGCCTGATCAAACGGTGACGACAGTCACAGGTCGTACACACAACGGCAAGAGTTTGGCTAGGAGACACAAGGCACAGTGTCAGAATGCTTCAATATAGCATATGCAGAGAGAAATGACAAATGACAGGTCTGTAGGTAGGCGCAGGCACTATGCTAGCAAGCAAGTAGGTGACAAGCAATGGAGTACGCCATGGATCGGGGAACGCTCACGACTTAGAAAAAGTGAAGGGGGGGACAAGACACAGCTTGACGAGAGTGAAAAATGTGCGAGGTGGTGAGAGCCAGTTGACCGGGCCACCCACGCGAGATACTCGTCGTGGGGCCCGGCCGCCACCCAGGGATCGAACCCGACCCTGGAGCGAGCGAGCTCTAGGCGGTTTCTCACACGCCGGCACAAGCCGGACGTGTGGTCCCGAGGGATCAGCAACCCGGTTCACCACTCTAGGAACATGCAAGTGTTCAATCAACTAACAAGCATGCAACCTTACAAGTTGTATCCCCTTTTCTAGCATGTGAGGGGTATCACTAAACTAAGGCATGTGACAAGGCTGGTGCTGAAGCCACCACTCGGCAGCTAGATGGAGGCATCTCCACTGTGCACTTGATGCTGCACCACAGTCTTGCACCAGGGAGCCTTAATCCAGTTCAATCACCTGCAGTGGTGAGGTGTGTGCATGAATGGAGACAAGAGGGCACTTGCGCGTGTTTGTGACAATAACCAACACTCCCCCATGACCCACAGACGACCAGGCCTCACACACACGAAACATAGAACGAGGTGAACATCACAGGAATCACATCAACCGGCGGCATCACGAGAGCGCAGCAAGCCAACAGCATGCACGACCGCCTTGGACATTCCACTACTAAGCGCTTTGGTGAGAAAGTCTGCACGCTGTTGACGAGTGTCGACCCAGACAACCTGAACTTCCCCAGCAGCAATGCGCTCGCGTACAAAGTGATGCTCAATGTTGATGTGCTTAGTGCAAGAGTGATGCATGCCATCGTGCTCAGCAATCGCCTTCGCACTCTGGTTGTCACAGCGCAGGGTGATGCAATGAATGGGAACACGCAACTGCTGCAACAGGCGGGACAGCCAAACACTCTCACATGTACCTGCACCCAGTGCCACATACTCTGCCTCACTGGAGCTCCTGACAACACAACCCTGTTTTGCACTCTTCCAGGAGACTGCAGTCCCCCCGACGAGGAAGATGTATCCAGTGCGGCTGCGAGCATCTGTGTCATGTGCCCAGTCGCTGTCTGTGTAGCCGTCAACGACTACGGAGGGCTGAGCACGGTAGCAGAGTCCTATGCGTGCAGTGGACAACGCGTAGCGGACAACGCGCAGTGCGGCCTCGAGATGCTTCCGTCGAGGCTGCTGGGAGAACTGGGCAAGGAAGTTGACCGCGAAGGCCACGTCTGCCCTAGTGGTGGTGGCAAGATACATGAGGGAGCCGACAACACTGAGGTAGTCGGTGACGTCGACAGGCTCCCCCAGCTGTGCTGAGTCCAGTGAATTCAGCAGGCGCTGACCTGCTGGAGTCATCGGTGTGGACGCGGTGGGAATGTCTGCGAGCAAAGGAGCAAAACGCTCCCCCAGTGTGCGTATGTACGCAGCTTGGTGCACATGCAGGGTGCGACGCTGACGATCACGCTCAAGCTCCATTCCCAAAAACACCCGCGCAGGACCTAGATCCTTCATCTTGTATGCAGACTGCAGCAGGTCTTTCACTAACTGGACAGCTGCCGGGCTGGGTGAGGCAATGAGCAGGTCATCAACATAGACCAACACCGCCACAAACGGCTCTGAGGGGGCGCTCAAGAAGAGCGCTGGATCAAGCGTGCTGCGACGGTAACCTCCCCGCTCGAGAGTCGAGGAGATCTCCATGTTCCAACATGGCGGCGACTGCTTGAGCCCATAGAGGGCTTTGCGCAGTCGCCAGACCTTGCTCGTGCCATCGGTGAAGCCCGGGGGCTGTATCATGTAGATCTCCTCATTGAGCTTCCCGTGCAAGAAGGCGTTGTTGACATCCATCTGCTCCAGTTCCCAGTCGTGCTGGGCGACGAGGCTCAAAAGTGCTCGAGCCGTGGTATATCTCCCGACCGGTGCAAAGGTCTCATCAAAGTCAACGCCGGGGATCTGGGAGAACCCCTTTGCTGTGAGACGTGCCTTGTACCGGTCGACAGTTCCATCGGGCTTCAGCTTACGCCGAAAGACCCATTGGGCGGAGACTGGCTTGCGACCTGCAGGCAGATCCACTAGCTCAAAGACTCCATGATGTTGGAGGGCTGTGAGCTCCTCCTGCATGGCCTTCTCCCAGAGGTCAGCGTCTGCTGCCTCACGAGCCTGCCAGACAGTGGTGGGCTCAGGAGGGAGAGTGGGGAGGCCAGCGGCCGCAAAGCATGCGGCGACATAACCGGCGACAGAAGACTCAAGAGCACTGTGGAACTCGTGGGCTACAAGAGCATAGCCAACTGCACAGTTTGGGTGTACAACACTCACAGACAGGCCCAGTGCATCAAGGCCGGTGGGGCGCACTGAGGGACCAGCTGTGGAGGATGTGGCTCTGGAGCGGGTGACTCGCTGTGAGGCAGTGGACGAGCCTGCCGGGAGAGACTCAGCAGGCGCCCTAGAAGAGGAGGGCTGAGAGGGCTGAGAGGAAGGAAGAGCACGAAGTCTCCTCCCACAAGCATAAGGCTCTGGGCAAGGGGGCCGGGCCTGAGGCGCATTGCCTGCAGTGGTGTCAAGCACTGGAGAAACTGCAGGGCCAGGAGATGAGGTGGGAGTAGAGTGAGCGGTGGACTGTGCGGGAGTGGGTGCCGAGTGTGAGGACTCGGGAATGGCGGTAGACGGCAAAGACACAGGGCTGCCGGCTGAGGACAGGGGTGACTCGGACTCCGGGGAGGGCACTGAGGCCCCCGACTCAGAGGAGACTGAGTCCTCGTCACTGTCCGTAGGAGTGACAACAGGGGACGCTGTCTGAGAGGGAGATGTGGACGCACGGAGATCGGAGGCTGGAATAGACCCACCCCCCCCAAGCCGACGAAGCGAGGAGAGAGAAGATGGAGGAGAGACATGGGACAAGTCACGGGGGAAGACATCCTCAAAGAAGAGGGCGTCACGCGACTCGATGACGCGGGAACGGTCGGGGTCCCAGAAGCGCCACGCCTTAGACATGGCAGAAACGCCAAGAAACGTGCAGAGGCGCGCACGAGGACTCAGTTTGCCATCACAAAAGTCCTCTGGCAACCAGACAGCGGCCACACAGCCCCAGACACGAGCCAGACACAGGTCAGCACGGCGACCGTACCAGCGCTCAAAGGGGGTGATGTGACGAGGAAGGGGACCGTGTGGGACACGGTTCCATACCCAGGTCATGTAGCACATGGCCTCGAAGGAGAAGACGGGAGAGAGGGAGGACTCGCTGAGGAGAGTACGAACACCATCAGCGAGGGTGCGGTTCCAGCGTTCAGAGACACCATTCTGCTGGGGTATGTAGGGAGCCGAGGGCTCCATACACACCCCACGAGAGGTGAGAAAGCGAGCGGTGGGACCCATGAACTCGCCAGCACGGTCACAACGAAAGACTTTGAGCCGGCGACCACAGGCCAGCTCAGCATGTGGGAGCCACGACTCAAGTGTGGGACAGACGTCACTCTTTTGCTGAAGGGCAAAAACCCAGCGCATCCGAGAAAAATCGTCTGTGAGACAGAGGACATAACGTCCGACACCCCCAAGGGCGTCATGGGCAAGAGGTCCCATGACGTCAGCGTGCAGGAGGTCAAGTGGGTGAGACGTGCGAGACTCAGACGTGGAGAATGGGCAGCAGTGCATTTTGCCTTGAGCGCAGTCGAGACAGTCTGTGGGGCAGGGTGCAGAGAACGTGTCGGCATCAAGGCCATTCGCAGGCATGTCCCGAAGGAGACTGTCAATATCGGCAGTGTGAATGTGACAGAGACGACGATGGAGCAACTGTGCATGTGCAGGAGTGAGGTAGCGAGCCACATGAACAAGAGCAGTCGTGGAGGGATGGGGTGCAAACGAGGGCACGCGGAACAAGCGGTCACAGCGAGTGCCACGCAGTAAGACACGACCAGTGGTGCGATGCATAACAGAGGCAATACCCCGACTGGATGAGAAGTCCATGCCCTGGTCGTCGAGAGTCGTAACAGACTGCAGACTGAGCTCAAGAGCGGGCACATAGAGAACGTCAGGGAGGAAGAGCTCCCCCCCAGGGCCAACGAAACGGACGACACCGACACCCTGGACAGGGAGAAGGTGGCCAGAGCCAGTGCGTACAAAGCGAACAAAACCAACAGGACCCAACGACACAAACGCTGAACGACAGGAAGTCATGTGGTGGGTGGCCCCTGAATCAAGAATCCAGAAGCCACCCGTCACACGGACAGACGCAGGGTCACGACTCACAGCGGCAATGGCAGGATGAGGAAAGAGGCGCTGACCACAAGCAGCAAGGCAACGAGGGAGACTGTACGACTGCCAATCCTCAATCCATGGGACGTCAACTGGGGGACACCCCTGAACATGACCGGGGGGGGGTCCACGAAGAGACGAGTCAATAGCACACGCAAGGCCCTCCTCAACGGAACGTACACTCTCACCTCCCTGATCACGGAGGTGACGTTGGTGGACGGCGTGAGAGAGCGCAGAGTCCAGTTGGCGGTCGTCCTCAGGTGGTCCGGTGATGAGTGCGGTGGAGGAGGGTGGCTGGGGACCAGGGGTGGAGGAAGCCCATGTTGGAGGTGAGTAGAAGCCAGAGGGAGGCCCGAAGTAGACAGGGCCTCCAAATCCCGGGGGCCAACCCCAGGGTGCGGATGGAGAAGGTGCAGAGAGGACAGTGCTCTAGACAGCTGCTGTAGGCAATGGAGGAGAAGTGTGCGCCGAGCCACGACTGGACCCCGCGGAGGTGGAGGAGCGGGCAGAGCCTCCACCAGACCCTGAAGAGCGTGCCCAGTGAGCACGCATGGCGGAGGCCAGGCGTGCATCATCTGGTGGTGCAGGGCACTTGGGCGCCGCATGACCAGCGGCGCCGCAGTTCCAGCAAGTGACAGTGCTGGAGGAGGAAGAGGGGGATGCGGTGCTGT
>SZWC01005572.1:115239-133650 GCA_023375785.1 Penium margaritaceum
GACTTCAAGTCCTGGGAGCCACGCTTTTGCATGTGGGCCATGAGCGAGGGAGTCCTCCCCTACTACCTCGCACCATATCAGGCGTCTGACCCCGCTCAGACACACATGGCAGTCCGAGCAGCTTCTGGCCTGATGAAGGCCGCGCCGGAGTTCACCAAGGACTTCAGTCGGTTCCTTGGCGATTCGCTGACCGGCTCAGGAGCTGACCCTTGCGCGGCGTGGGCACTGGCCGTCACTCTGTTTGAGGGCGCCACTTTGGCTTTGACGTCCCAGCACCTCGCCGACTTCAACTCCCTGTGCCAGACTGCTCAGGAGTCTACAGCCGACTACTGGCGCCGGGCGATCCAGTTGTACGAGGATCCCGGGGACGACGCCCCCGCGCAATACTCCGCCCTCCAGATTATCTTCTACGGCATCCACCCCGACTACGCGCGCGTCTTCAGCAACTTCGACCAGACGCTGCTTCGTGACATGGCGAGCGACGGGACCCTGCTCCGCTGGGCCACCCTCCACTTTCTGGATGTCGCAGGCATGGATGCTGTGAACCGCGCTCGTCGCAGCACCGCTTTAGCTACAGTTGCCGCTGTGTCTCCCTCCCCGTCGTCTACAGCAACGGCGGCTCCAGCTCAGGGGAAGAAGGGCCGCAAAGCGTCAGGTGGTGGTTCCAGCGGCGGGACCGGAAGCGGCACCAGCACTGGCAGTGTCAGCAACAGCAGCAACGGCGGGAGCAGTAGTAGCGGCGGCAACAGCAGCAGCGGCTATAGCAGCACGACGAGACGCCGGCTCGTGTGCTTCAACTGCGGTGGTGACCATCGCTATCTCGACTGCACCTGCCTGACAGGACGCCCACTGGATTGGACCAAGGTCACTCGTGGGATACAGCAGGCGCACGAGGCGCGCATGCGCCAGACGTCCGGTGCTACCGCTCGCTCGGCCGCCACTACCACAGCCGTCCCAGAGGAGTCCGCCGCCACAGCAGGCTCCTCCGCGGATCCTTGCGACCAGGCGCTCGCCGAACGCGACAGGACGATCGCCGAGCTGCACCAGCTTCTCGCCTTGCGCTCATCTCAGGGAGGTGCGAGTGAGTTGACTGAGTTGAGGGGTCCTACTGCCTGTGGATTGTCTGTGTCGTTGCGTGATGATGCCTGTGGTGGTCCCCATGCCCAGCCGTGTGCGCGTGACGGACCCGATGACGTGTCTTGGTTGCATGCGTCTCATGTACGTTCTGTTACTCGTCTTGCCGCGTCGCCTGCCGAGCGACATGCTGCCACGCCTTGTTCCGTCGCCGAGTGCCACGTTGCCCCTTGTACATGGGTCACAGATGCCACATGGGTCGTGGACTCTGGTGCCACCCATCACATGACGTGTCGTCGTGACGCCTTTGTCGTATTGCATCCCGTTGGCGCTGTTCGCTTTGTTCGCACTACAGCTGGCCATGAGGTCCCTGTCGAGGGTGTTGGGGTTGTGCAGTTCACCGGGCTAGCTGGTCCCGTATACATCTCCGACGTCCTCTTTGTCCCTGATCTGGAACTCAGCCTGCTGTCTGTCCGTGCTTGCACCAAGATGGGCCTCGGTGTCACGCACACGGCTGCAGATGCTCGCATCTTTGTGCGCGACACCGAAGAGACCGTCCTCAGTGGGACGGTTGTCGATGATCTGTATCACATTGATGGGTCTTCTGCGAGTGCACCCCCCTTGCCTCCCTCTTCCGCTGCCCGTGTTTTCGTCGCTNGGCCAGCTGGTCCCGTATACATCTCCGACGTCCTCTTTGTCCCTGATCTGGAACTCAGCCTGCTGTCTGTCCGTGCTTGCACCAAGATGGGCCTCGGTGTCACGCACACGGCTGCAGATGCTCGCATCTTTGTGCGCGACACCGAGGAGACCGTCCTCAGTGGGACGGTTGTCGATGATCTGTATCACATTGTTGGGTCTTTTGCGAGTGCACCCCCCTTGCCTCCCTCTTCCGCTGCCCGTGTTTTCGTCGCTGGTGCTCTGTCCCCCGAGCACCACCGCCTCCTGCATCGCCGCCTTTGTCATGTGCACCTGGGGGCTGTCGATAGGCTGATCCGCACTCAGCCTGCCCTCGGTCTTGATGCCGCGTCCTTCGAGGCGCCGTCCACGACCGACTGTCTGGCTTGTGCTGAGGGAAAAATGCACCGGTCTACTTATCATGCGTCTGTCTCCAGGGCTCGTCGGCCCCTCGAGCTTGTCCACTCTGACCTCATGGGTCCGCTCCCTGTCGAGTTTCAGGAGGACCGCGGTCGTTACGTCCTGACGTTGACTGATGACTTCACGCGCATGCGCTGGGTCTACAGCTTGCGTCAGAAGAGCGATGCAGCCATTGTAGTCCGCACTTGGCTGGTCATGGCCGAACGCAAGTCTCCCCACCGCCTTCAGACATTCCGCTCGGACCGTGGCGGCGAATACCTCGTTGACATGGCACGCTCCTTCACCGAGCTCGGTGTCTTCCACAACCTCTCTGCTCCCGCCACCCCCTAGTAGAACGGTGTCTCTGAACGCTGGAACCGCACCATGGAGGATGCGGTCCGCGCCATGCGCGCCGACAGCGCCATGCCTGAGGCCTTTGCCTTTGAGGGCATGGCATACATGACCTGGGTCTAGAACCGCATTCCCCATGGTCCCCTCCCAGGTCACCGCACGCCCTACGAATCGTGGTATGGGCGTCGCGCGGACCTGCGCCTGGCCCGTGTCTGGGACTCCCTTGTCTGCGTGTGGTTCACGCCGGAGCAGCATGGGAGTAAGCTCTCTCCACGGGGCCGCCTCTGCGCCTTCGTTGGCGTCGCCCCGCGGTCAAAGGCCTTGCGGTTCTGGGACCCTGAGCGCCACCGCATCGTGGAGTCTCGTGACGCTCTCTTCTTCGAGCATCTTGCCTTCCGCGACCTTGCTCGCATCCACACTCTGCATGCTGCTCATGCCCCTGGGTGTTCCGGTCCCCGTCGTGTTGGGGAGGCTCCTGGCCCGGTTGGCACAATGCCCCCGTCCAGTGTGGTCACGCCATCGCTGGCACCCCCGGGGCTTTCCCCAGCGGTCGTGCCTACCGACACCCCCAGCCCCGCTCCGTCTGTGGCTCGCTCCTCTGCTCCCGACTCTCTGCTCTCGCCCGTGTCCGAGTCCTCTTCCGCGTCTGAGACTGAGTCTGACCCTGCGTCCATATCCGTGTCTGGCGCTGAGCTGTCCCCGTCTCCGGCCATAGATGCGCCTGCGTCTGTCATGGGCCTGTCCCCAGCTGTTGATGCCACGCCATCCTCGAGTGGCACGCCTGCCGTGCAGACCACACCGGCATGTGAGTCATCAGCGCCCTCTGCTGCTGCCCCGTCGGACCCGTACACACGGGCACCCGGTGGACGTCTCCGCCCGCGCCCCACGCGCAACATCGTCAGCGGTGATCCGGGCACAAAGGCCCTCGGCCTGAGTGCGCACGGCCTTGTTGAGGTTCACCCTGGCTGTTCCACTCGTGCGGCACTACTTGCTCATGAGCGCAGTCTTGCTCGTGACGCCGCTGAGTCCATGGTGACGGCCGACCCTCCCTCTGCAGCATATGCCTTGGCTACACGGAGTGCACCAGTGCTGGCTCTCGATCCCACCAGTCTGCCTGAGGCCTTGTTGGCCCATGACGCTAAGCAGTGGCGCACTGCCTGCCAGGCTGAGCTTGATGCCATCTGCGAGCACGGCGTCTTTGAGCTGGTGGACTTGCCAAAGAACCGCAAGGCCATCAAGGCCAAGTGGGTTCTACGCAAGAAGCTTAAGCCAGACGGCACTGTGGAACGCTACAAAGCGCGCCTGACAGCAAAGGGCTTCTCTCAGGTCCCTGGTGTGGACTACACCGAAACCTTTGCCCCTGTTGGGCGGATGACAACCACACTCACGCTGCTGAGCCAGGTGGCACATCACGACTGGGAACTCCATCAAATGGATGTCAACAACGCCTTCCTAAACGGGGATCTTGAGGAGGAGATCTACATGGTCCCGCCACTGGCTTTGAGGATGGTACCGGTCGCGTGTACTGGCTGCAAAAGGCCTTGTATGGCCTGAAGCAGTCACTGCGCTGCTAGAACCAGGAGATCACCAGCATGCTGAGACGTGCTGGGTACGTTCAGAGTGATGCTAACCCATCCCTGTTCATCTCACAGTCCCCAGCACCGCTCGCTGCCATCCTCGTCTACGTAGACGATCTTCTGATCGCCTCGCCCGACATTGGAGCAGTGAATGCTGCCAAAGCCGTTCTCTCCTCGGCCTACAAGATGAAGGATCTTGGTGAGGCCTCTGTCTTTTTGGGGATGGAGATTGTGCGCGACCGTGTTCGTCGCACACTCCGTGTCCATCAGGGATGCTACACAGAGACCATGGGGGAGCGCTTTGCCGACCTCCTCACGGCCGTCTGCACGGCCTCCACGCCCATGACCCCTGAGGGGCAGGCCGCCCTGAAGGTCGATGACCCAGCGGACCTGGGGGAGCCAGTTGATGTGACCCTGTACCTACGAGTCATCGGCTCGCTCATGTACTTGGCCACCACGACACGGCCCGACATTGCCTTCACTGTCAACCTGCTCACCCAGTTCTCGCAGGCTCCGCGCCAGCGAACACTTGAGGCTCCAGTCTGGTGTGTGCGCTACATTTTGTCCACCGCACGCTTCGGCCTGTGCTTTCGCGAGCAGGTGTCCGTTGTGCTCGATGGGTACACAGACAGCGACTGGGCGTGGAGTCCGGATGGCAAAAGCCGCACCGGCTACATCTTCCTCATTGGAGGCACTGCAGTGTCCTGGCNGGTGCAGCGGAATGTGTCTGGCTCGTCCGTTTGTTGCGTGAACTGCGTCAGTCCATTCCCCCTGTGGTTCTCCAGTGTAACAACATGAGCGCGGAGGCCATCGCCAAGAACTCAGGTGTGTTCCATGCACGCACGAAGCACATCAATGTCGAGCATCACTTCGTGCGTGACCTGGTTGATCGTGGTGAGATCCGAGTCATCCACGTGAGCACTGACAGGCAGTGCGCTGATTTTCTAACCAAGGCTCTAGGTCGTTCGAAATTTCATGCGGCCACTCGTTCCGTTGGACTCTGCCCCACCCCTGTTGCAGGTTGATTCCTCATGTGCCACCCAATATGTGTTGTGCCTACTGCTTGTAGTGGATGTGCGTTTCTTGCTCTGTACAGCGTCAATGTCTGCATGTGCATGGACGTGTTTCGCCCTCCGGTCATGGGGGAGTGTTGTTGTGTATGTCGTATACAGCTTACGGTGACCCCTCGGCTCATGTCCATTCACGTGCAGATCCCTGAGACTGGCGACGGTGGCAGAAGGCTGGCAGCCGGCGGCGACGGGCGCCCAAAAGACTTCCGTATTTTGTAGACTTGCGCTGAGTCACAGCACGGAGGCGTGCAACGTATCGATGTAGATGTAGATGTAGATGTAGATGTAGATGTAGATGTAGATGTACATGTAGATCTCGTCAATGTGGCCGTTCTGGTTCAAATGGCTTGTCGTTCTGACGTGTCTACAGGGAATTGTGACCAAAACTGTGTTTTTGCCACTGTTTTGTCTTGCTAGAAGAATAGCGCCGCTGTGCGCCGTGTGTGTGTGTGTGCATCCACTAGGTCCGAGGCACTATTTAGGTTGGCCAGACCTCAGTTGTCATCTCTCTCTCTCTGCATGTTTCAACTTTTGTAGCTTCTGACACTTGTGTTTGTTACCCTAGCCAACCCCTTGCTGTTCACACCACCAACTATGTGTGCTAGTGCGTTAGCTAGCTGGCTTGTGTTGCCACGCTAGCGACAGCAATGCTAGGAGCTGTCTCTCACATGCAACATGCGACACGGACCCTAAGCAGCGCATGACGACGTAGGCATGACAGGACGCGCTGGACGCATACAGACAGCGACTGCGGTGGCAGTGACGGCCGGCAGCGCGACCGCCGAGGAGGCCTGCCGATGGAGCTGAACACGTCGCTGGAGAGAGGAGGCTCCAGCGAACTGCGAGACGACCTCAGCGTGCGTTGGCTGCACCGGATGACACTCCATCAGCGTCAAGTCTCGCCGTCAGTCATCTGCATGCCGATGTACACAAGCCGGGAGGACACAACAGAGCAGAATGAGCGCAAAAAACCAACACTCCCCCATGACTCACAGGCGTAGTGTACATGGGCGGGCAGAGAAACGGTCAACATCAAGACTCCCCCAAGGTACGTAGAGATGCGGGCAGAGACAAAGAGGGCAACTCACGGATGCACGCCGACTGAACTCACAGCCTTCTTGAACGAGTCCCGCTTCAGTGCCTTGGTCAAGAAGTCAGCCAGCTGTCGTGCAGTCTCAACCCATACGATGCTGATGCTGCCGTCATGCAACAACGAACGCACATAGTGATACTCAACATTGATGTGCTTTGTGCGTGTGTTATGCACACCGTCATTGTCGGCGATGGCCATGGCACTCTCATTGTCACAATGCAAGGTGATGGATGCGACAGACTGACGCAACTCGGACAGCAGACGACGCAGCCACACGCTCTCACACGCGCCTGAGCCAAGGGCCACGTACTCAGCCTCAGCAGTGGTGCGTGCAATGCACCCCTGCTTGCCACTGCGCCAAGACACAGCTGTGCCCCCGACCAGGAAAATCCAGCCAGTGCGACTCTTACCGTCTGGACTGCCGGCCCAGTCACTGTCGGTGTAGCCCACTGCGACGACGGACGGCTGACGGCGGAACATGAGACCTCGCCGAGAGGTCGAGATGACATAGCGCAGTACTCGTATCGCGGCCTCGTAGTGGAGGTGACGCGGCTCCTGAGAGAACTGGGCCAAGAGGTTGACGGCGAACGCGATGTCTGGACGCGTCGTCGTCGCCAGGAACATCAGTGACCTGATGACCCGCAGATACGTGGTCACATCAACTGGCTCCCCCACAACAGCTGGGTCGTGACTTTTCAGATTCAGCTGGCCATCGGGTGACACGGGTGAGGATGCACTAGGTACGAGGGGCAAGTCCTTGGCAAAGCGAGTGGACAGGGTCTGCATATAGGCAGCCTGGTGGATGTGCAGGATGCCCTGGGAGCGATCATGCTCGAGCTCCATGCCCAGGAAGACTCGGAAAGACCCAAGATCCTTCATCTGGTAGGCGGCATGCAACAGGTCCTTGACGCGTTAGATGGCTGCCGCGTCTGGCGACGCAATGAGGAGATCGTCGACGTAGACCAGAATCGTGGCGAAGGTCTGACCTCGCGGGCTGACGAACAGTGCGGGGTCAGTGGTGCTGCGCTGGAGGCCGACACGGAGAAGCGTACTGCTGATCTCCTGGTTCCAGCATCGAGGCGACTGCTTCAGGCCATAGAGGACCTTCCGCAGCCGCCAAACTCTCCCAGTGTCTTCGTCGAAGCCCTGGGGCTGCGTCATGTAGAGCTCCTCACCCTCCAATGAGCCATGGAGGAATGTGTTGCTCACATCCATCTGATGCAGCTCCCACCCGTGCTGGGCAACCAGGCTGAAGAGCGCCCGGCTAGTGGAGAACCGGCCAACCGGGGCAAAGATCTGGTCGTAAGCGACCCCATGGACCTGAGCGAACCCCTTTGTTGTGAGACGGGCCTTGTACTTGTCCAAGGATCCGTCAGGCTTCCACTTACGTCGAAAGACCCACTTGGCACCAATGGCCTTCCGACCTGGAGGGAGGTCGACGAGGTCATACACGTGGTGCTGTCGGATAGCAGCGAGCTCCTCGGCACAGGCAACATCCCAGTGTGCGGTCTCAGGGGAGGCTCAAGCCTCGCGTAGGATGGAAGGGTCCTCTGGGCGCGTTGTGGACCGGACTGAGAGGGCGTGTGCATCACGAGCCCCAGGTGGAATGCGTGCAAGTGCAGCCACAACAGCATGCCGATGCTCGTGATAAAGCATGACATACCCCAATGTAGAGCCCGGGTGAAGGTCTGCGATGATGGAAGAAGTGGTCAGGCCGAGAGCCTTTGTGCCAGGGTCCCCACTTACGATCGTGGGAATGGAGGAGACACGTGGAGCCACAGGGGGTCGAGGTGCCACGGGACGGGGAGCGACAGTCTGCGCGCTCACTGTCGGCCGAGGTCGGAGGCTGCCGCCTGGGCCACGTGTGTAGCGCGGTCGGGCAGAAGATGGTGCTGAGTCCGACGGGCCGACGGAGGCGGACGGGGCTACTGGTCCGGAGGAGCCAGTAGACGCAACAAGCGCTACTGGGCCAGAGGGGCCAGCGAACACAGCTGGGGCTGCCGGCCCGGAGGGGCGAGCGGACGCGGCTGGGGCTGCTGGCCCGGAGGGGTCAGCGGACGCGACTGGGGCCGTCGGCCCGGAGGGACTATCGGAAGCGACTGGGGCTGCTGGCCCGGAGGGGCCAGCGGACGCGACTCGGGCTGTCGGCCCGGAGGGGCCAGCGGACGCGACTTGGGCTGTCGGCCCGGAGGGGCCAGCGGACACGATTGGGGCTGCCGGCCCGGAGGGGCCAGCGGACGCGACTGGGGCTGTTGGCCCGGAGGGGCCAGCGGACGCGACTGGGGCTGCCGGCCCGGAGGGGCCAGTAGACGCAACTGGGGCAGCTGGCTCGGAGAGGCCAGCGGACGCGACTGGGGCTGCTGGCCCGGAGGGGCCAGCGGACGCGACTGGGGCTGCCGGCTCGGAGGGGCCAGCGGACGCGGCTGGGGCTGCCGGCCCGGAGGGACGGAGTGATGTGTCACCCGGAAGCGAGAGGACGGAGGACGGACTCACCACTCCCCCACGCGACGGGAGGGCCACGGACGAGCCAGAGCGGATGAGGTCGCGGGGAAACAGGTCCTCAAAGAAGAGGGCATCGCGGGACTCGACGATGCAGTGTCGGGATGGGTCCCAAAAGCGCCAGGCCTTGGACTGACGAGACACGCCGAGAAAGGTGCAGGGGCGTCCGCGGGGGCGGAGCTTGCCGCCCTGCTGTGGGGTGGGTAGCCACACAACGGCTACGCAGTCCCAGATGCGAGCCGGGCGGAGGTCAGCACGCCGACCGCACCAGTGCTGATAGGCCGTGGAATGGCGGGGAAGGGGACCGTGGGGAACCCGGTTCCAGACCCAGGTCATGTAGGCTATGGCTTCAAAATAGAAGCCATCGGAGAGACCGGACTCGACCCGCATGGTGCGGACGGCGTCGGCCATGGTACGGTTCCACCGCTCGGAGACGCCGTTCTGGGCAGGTGTGTAGGGCGCAGACGTCCCATGGCGGATACCGCGGGAGGCGAGAAACGTTGTGGCCTCACCCAGGTACTCGCCACCGCGATCGGAGCAAAAGCGGCGAAGGGAGCTGCCACACTAGCGCTCCGCGAGGACACGCCAGTCCTGAATGGTTCGGGCGACATCGCTCGTCTGCCTGAGGTAGAAGACCCAACGGTAGCGAGAGTAGTCGTCCGTAAGAGTGAGGACATAGCGGCCATGCTCACCGACGGACTCGATGGGGAGAGGGCCCATGACGTCTGAGTGGACAAGGTCAAGGGGGGTGGACGCACAGGAGGAAGATAGGGGGTACGTGGACCGGTGCATCTTCCCCTGAGCGCAGTCAATGCACTCAGTGGGGTACGGGAGAGGGAAAGTCTCCGGATCAAGGCCCTTGGCCGGCTGGGTGCGGAGCATGATCTCTACAGCGGCAGAGTGAACATGGCAAAGGTGGCGGTGCAAGAGGCGGGTGTGCTGAGGAGAAAGCGTGCTGGTAACTAACACATGACCGGTCGCAGCAGACGAGGAGGAGACGGGAGGGGAGAAGGAGAGGCGGGGAACGTGCCACAAGTTGCCACAGGCGGTGGCGTGCAGGAGGACAAGACCCAAAGGATGCAACGACACAGTGCCAACACCACGTGAGTGCACAACGTCCATGCTCATGTGGTCAAGGGCAGTCACGGACAGGAGGCTGAGCTCGAGACCAGGGATGAAGAGAACATCGGTCAAAAAGACGTCACCGGCCGGACCACGGAAACGAACGACGACTACCCCACGAACAGGCAACACCTGTCCGGAGCCCGTCCGAACACCGGAGACATTGCCGACGGGACCGAGCATACTGAAGGCCTCGCGAGAGGCCGTCATGTGATGCGTGACCCCGGAGTTGATGATCTAGGTCTCAGCAGGGTCCTGGACAGGGGTCGCCAGATCAGTCACGGTCACATGGCAGCAAGCGAGGGACGCGGACACGGTGGAAGGAGGTGCGAAACGAGACTGCCAGTCGTCAAGCCATGCAATGTCGTCAAAGAGTGGGGTGGGGGGGATCATGGGAGATGACGAGACAGACGAGGGAACGGGACACGACCGCATCTCAGTCTCAGTCATGCAGGGATGGGCCGGAGGGAAGGAGGTGACGCAACTCGCACTTCCCTGGGGAGGAGGGCGAGGGAGGCCAAGCTGGAGCGCGATGAACTGCTCCAGCTGACGCTCTCGGGTTGACGGCACAGGAGTGGAGACGGAATGCGGAGTGACGGCGCCGGAGCCCGGGTAGTAGGAGGGCTGAGCCGGCGAAGGAAGCGGAGGTGCTGACGGCTGAGGGTAGTACTGCGGCGGGTAGTACTCCTACGGTGCGGGTGTCTACAGGACAGGCGGAGCTGTTGGAGTGGCAAAGCTGCTGGACGAGGTGGGAGTGGCAGGACCAGCAGCAGCGATGGCGGCAGAGGCGAGGCGGCGCTCCCGCTGGCGTCGCATGGTGTCGATGACGCGGGCCTCGTCCGTCGGGAGAGGGCACGTGTACCACCCGTGCCCAGGCTGGCCACAGTTGTGGCAGACCGAGCCGGTCGATGACTGCTGCTGCTGCTGTGGCGATGGACCCTTGCCCTTCTTGTTCCGGCTTTTCTTCTTCTTCCCCAAGGGCGATGGGGAAGCTGCAACTGGGGAGGCAACGGCCACGGAGGCAATGGCAGGGGCGGCGACGGCAGCGGATGCAAGGGCCTCCGCGCGATGGAGCTGGGACTCCTGGCGAGCTTCCTCAATGCGGAGGAAGAGCTCATATGCCCAGGGCATGAGAGTGCCCTGGGCCTCCATGGTCGAGAGTACGTCCTGAGGGTAGTGGACGAAGACGTCCGCGTATGCGCTGGTGGCGTCGCGCTTGATGGTGAGGAGCGCGGACAGAGGGGGCGGTGCAGATTTGCCGAGTCAATGGAGGATTTCCTCCGCCCACTNGGAGGCAATGGCAGGGGCGGCGACGGCAGGGGATGCAAGGGCCTCCGCGCGATGGAGCTGGGACTCCTGGCGAGCTTCCTCAATGCGGAGGAAGAGCTCATATGCCCAGGGCATGAGAGTGCCCTGGGCCTCCATGGTCGAGAGTACGTCCTGAGGGTAGTGGACGAAGACGTCCGCGTATGCGCTGGTGGCGTCGCGCTTGATGGTGAGGAGCGCGGACAGAGGGGGCGGTGCAGATTTGCCGAGTCAATGGAGGATTTCCTCCGCCCACTACCAGTAGGCAGTGACCGTCTCGGTCTCCCCCATGTGCAGGGAGTTGAACTCCCGGAGCAGATGGCTGATCTCAGCGTCGCTGGACAAGCGATGCGGTCTGGTGAGGACGTGCCATGCGGCTGCAGGGTCAGGGATGTCACCAGCGGTGAAGTCGCCGAGGAAGGGCTCCAGGGCAAGGTGGGAAGCTGGGAGGGCGACTGGTTCGAGGGCGCGGATGGCGCGACCAGCATTATATAGCTGATCGGCCTGGGTGGAGTCGTAAGGGAGGGTGTAGAAGGCCCAAAGACCCTCACCCTGTGCCCAGATCCGGAAGCTGAGCTCCCAGCTCCGGAACTGCTCGCCGACCTGAAGCGGCGGCGGCGGTGTCTCAAAGTCCTTCTGCTTGCGGCTGGCACCCAGAGTGGGACCAAGGACGGAGGTCACTGTCTGCCGTTGGCGCTGAGTCTGCTACTGAGCTAAGTAGTACGTGGCGGCGGACACAGCGGGGCTAGCGTGCCCTGGAGCGGTGAACGAATGTAGCGCGCCGGTGGCAGTGCGGGAGGCGACTGGCTGTAGCGCTGCAAGCTGTTGTGTCAAGGCGGCGAGTTGTTGCTGAAGAGTAGCAAGTGGGTCAGGGTTGCCGCCAACGTTACCAGTGGGCTGCTGATGCTGCTGCTGTTGTAGGGGCGGCGACTGCTGCTGCTGCAACGGCGATGGCTGCTTCTGTATTGGCGGCGGCTGTTGCTGCTGTAGCGGCGGCGGCTACTGCTGCAACGGCGGTAGCTGCTGCTGCTAAGGCGGCAACGGCTACTGTTGCTGCTGATTTGGCTGCTGCTGGTGCGGCGGCGGCAGCTGTTGTTGCCGTGGCGGCGGCGGCTGCTCCTGTTGCTGCGGCGGCGGCAGCTGCTGCTCCTGCGGCGGCAGCGGTTGCTGCTGTTGCAACGGCGGCGGATGCTGCTACTGCTATTGCTGCTGCAGCAGTCATTGCAAGAAAGGAGGGGTAGGGGTCCCCCCACCAGAGGAGGACCCCTCCTTGCCGGGACTACCAGTCATGTCTTAGTGTCCCTTTTCTTTTCTTTTTGTCTTTGTGTTGCTGATGTCAGCAGGAGATGGGAGCAGTGGGGAGTCTACCCACTGCTTTGGCCTTCCCCCTTTCCCCTTTTCCCCCTCGTCCTTTTTTATGTTGATGACGTCAGAAGTGACGTCAGCAGAGGGGTGCTCACGTCAGCAGCGGCGGATGTTGGGGCCGCCGCTGCTACTGTTGGTGCTGATGCTGCTGCACTCGCTGCTGCTGCTGCTGTTACTACTGCTGCTGCTGCTCCTGCTGCTGCTTGCTACTGCTGCTACTGCTGCTGCTGTAGCTGCTGCTGATGACGCTGCTGCTGCTGCTGTTTGCTGCTGCTACTACTGCTGCTGTTGTTGCTGCTGCTGCGGTTGCTGCAGCTGCTACTGCTGTTACTGTTGCTGCTACAGTTGTAGCTACAGCTGCTGTTGCTGCAAGCTGCAGCAGCTGCTATGGCTGCTGCAGCTCGCTTCTGCTGCTGAGCACTACTGCAGCTGCTGTGTGCTGCACCAGTTGCTCGCTGCAGCTGCGGGCTACTGTAGCGAGCTGCGGGGGTGTGGGATTTTTTCTTATTGCCTTTTTTTTCTTTTTTTCTTTGTCACAAGGAGCAGTAGCCCGCTGTCTGCTACAAGCAGCGGGCTGCTGCTCGCTTGGCAGCAGCGAGTTGTTGCTTGCTGGCAGCAGCGAGCTGCTGCTCGCTACTTGCTCACTGCGAGCAGCAAGCAGCAGCAGCCGCGGCTGGCAGCTACCAGCTACTGCTTGATGCTGCTACTGCTGCAGCTGGCAGCTGCTGCAGCTCGCTGCAACAGCTGCTACAGCCCGCTGCTGCTGCTGCACGCTGCTGTAGCTGCTGCGTGCTGCGGTTGCTGCCTGCTGCCGCTGCGGGCTGCTGCTGCGCGCTATTGTTGTAGCGGGCTGGTGCTACAGCGGGCTGCTACTGCTGCGCGCTGCTACTACTGCTGCTGCGAGCTGCTGCTGCTGTAGGCTGCTGCGAGCTGTTGCTTCTGCTTGCTGCTGCTGGTGGTGCCAGTCACTGCACCTGGGTGACGTTGCCGCTTGCGTCGTCGCCCACAGACGTCAGACGTCGCCTGCCGCTCACCTCCTCGTGTCACGCATGGGGGTCAGTGCTGCCAAAGAAATTTCGGCAGCATTTCCCCTGGCCTAGTGGCCGTGGGAAAAAATATGACGCCGCCACCAGGAGGGTCAATGCTGTCGGAAAAAATCCGGCAGCATTTCCCGTGCACTGGCGCGTATGGGGGTCCGCCGGCATTGTCTGGCACCTGTTCGCCAGTCTTCAACTGCTGCTGCTACGCTCTGGCTCTGAAACCAAAATGGAAAGTCTATGCAGCAGGTTGGGGCAGCAGCGTTGTTGATGCAGCGTGCGGGCTTCCACGCTCGTTGCTTAAGTCAGCTGCCCCCTCAGTCTGCTGCTCTAGAGTCTAAGTCTGGAAGCTCTCGGTTTGTTACTCAGAAACGCGCGCGCCAGAGTTAGCGCCAGAAAGCAGCTGAAAACTGATAGTAACTGATTAGGAACGAAGAATGAACAGCAATGGGGGACCCCTCCAAGTTTCAGCCACCCCCCCCAGCTCTGTAGAGCTTGTTACTTAGTTCATCAGCGAATCAGAAAATAGCTAACTTCAGGCTGGCAGGTTTTCTCGGTGAGGCCTGCCAGACGGCCGACAGCCCAAAACCCGGGCGTCGTCCGTTTTGCCTGAAAACTGGACCATACCATAATACCAACGCTGCAAACGCAGCGGTGCGGTTAGAATCAGCTAGAAAAATAGTAGCAGGGAGTTATGGCAGCCCGAACCCAGGTAGTGCCCACGACGGTTTATGCTGCCAAACAGGGCCATGCAACATGCGACAGGGACCCTAAGCAGCGCATGATGACGCAGGCACAACAGGACGCGCTGGACGCATGCAGACAGCGACTGCGGTGGCAATGACGGCCGGCAGCGCGACCGCCGAGGAGGCCTGCCGATGGAGCTGAACACGTCGCTGGAGAGAGGAGGCTCCAAGGAACTACGAGACGACCACAGCGTGCGTCGGTTCCACCGGATGACACTCCATTAGCGTCGAGTCTCGCCGTCAGTCATCTGCACGCCGATGTACACAAGCCGGGAGGACACAACAGAGCACAATGAGCGCAAAAAACCAACAGCCACCAGGAACTTTCCGCGGGCAAGTGCCTTCGTCAAGAAATCAGCACGCTGCAAGTCAGTGCCAACCCACATGATGGAGATCACGCGTCGCTCCACCAGATCACGAACGAAGTGATGCTCAACCGCAATGTGCTTTGTGCGAGCATGAAAAACACCAGAGTTCTCCGCAATGGCAAGAGCACTCTGGTTGTCGCAACGCAGCAAAATGGCGGGTACTGACTGCCCAAGCTCAAGAAACAAGCGCTGCAGTCATACTGCCTCAGCAGCCTCTACGCCCAAAGCCACATACTTTGCCTCCAACGAGCTACGTGCGATGCATCCCTGCTTCCCACTTCGCCAAGACAAAGCGGCACCACCGAGCAGAAACACGTAGCCAGTACGACTGCGCCCATCAGGGCTCCAAGCCCAGTCACTGTCAGTGTAGCCGTCAAGGACCACCGAACACTGCCCACGAAAGCAGAGTCCAAGATACGGCGTGGAGACCACGTACCGTACCACTCGCATAGCTACGTGAAGAGCTCTCGCACGTGGAGCTTGCGAGAAGTGAGCGAGGAGGTTGACGGCAAACGCGATGTCAGGACGCGTGGTAGTGGTCAGGTACATCAGAGATCCGATGAGACGTAGGTACAAGGTCACGTCCACTGTCTCCCCCAGCTGTGTAGGGTCATCCACTTTCAGGGCATCCTACCCATCAGGTGTGAGGGGTGTGGAAGCGGTGGACACTGCACCAAGGAGATCGCTGAAACGCTCCCCCACAACTCGTGCGTATCGGGCCTGATGCAGCAATAGTGTCTGATGTCTGTGATCTCGCACGATCTCCATACCAAGAAACACTGATGCAGGACCGAGGTCCTTCATCCTGTACGTAGTCTGCGGGACAGCCTTGGCCTCCTTCACGGCCTCCAGGGACGGAGACCCAATCAGAAGGTCATCAACATAGACCAGGATGGCGGTGAACCGCTCGGGTGTCGGTAGGATGAAGAGCGAGGGGTCTGCCTCGCTCTGTACGTATCCTGCGCGAGTCAAGGTGCCAGTGATCTCCCAGTTCCAACACCGTGGAGAGTGCTTGAAGCCGTACAAGGACTTGCGCAAGCGCCAGACCTTGTCACCGTCCTCAAAGCCTGGTGGCTGAGCCACGTAGATCTCCTCATCCAGAGAGCCATGGAGGAACGCGTTGTTCACATCCATCTGGTGCAGTTCCCAGTCATGCTGAGCCACTACACCGAACAGAGCTGGAGCTGAGGTCATGCGGCCGACAGGGGCAAAGGTGTCAGTGTAATCAACTCCCTCAATCTGAGAGTACCCCTTGACGACCAAGCGGGCCTTGTAGCGTTCCAGTGAGCCATCCGGCTTCACCTTCTTGTGGAAGAACCACTTGACCTGAATCGCCTTCTTCCCAGGGGGAAGGTCGACCAGCTCGTAGACTCTGTGCTCTCGGATAGAACGAAGCTCATCCTCGCAAGCAGCTCGCCAGGCATCAGCATCCTGCGATGAGAAAGCCTCCCTCAATGTGCCCGGGTCAGGCGCCATAGAGGGAGAACTCTGCGTGGCAAGTGCACACGCCTCAATGTCAGGCCTGACGGCCACGAGATCAGCTGCTGCATCATAGGCGATATGGAACTCGCGAGTGACCAGGTCGTGCCCTATGGTGCACGCTGGGTGTACCTTTGAAAGCTCAGTGCGGCCACTCAAGCCTAAGGCCTTTGTGCCAGGATCACCGCTCGTGATGCTGCGAGAGGAACGCCTGGGTCCGGGACCCGACGCTCGCTGAGCTCCGGAATCCAGTGGTCGAAGGCGGCCACCGGGCTCACGGGAGTAACCGGAGGTCGAGGGGCGCACCTCATACTCAGGATCAGGTACGACCACAGCTGGTGAGGGCTGAGACGAGGCAGCCGGAGATGCCGTGTGGGAGACACAGAGCTGGGTGTGACAGCAGGCAAGGCTGGCCCGAACACTGAGACAGGAGTGTCAGCCGACGTAGGTAAAGGAGTGGGCTGGACTGGGTCATACGCCGGAGCAGGGGTGCTAGTAGACACAGGTGATGGTGCAGGAGGAGGCGTGAGAGCAGCGGTACCTATGGGGTGTGAAACAGGCTAAACAGACGGGATCTCTGGACCAACGGCAATGATAGCCGGATCATCAAGTGTTGGAGACCGAAAGGGGACTCGAGCGGACACATCACCCTGACGAGGAATGGTTGCTGGCGGAGAAGTCTCCCCCATCCGCCGAGGATCCTCATAGGAAGGGACATGAGCAGCAGAGAGGGCTGTGATCGAAGTCAGATCACGGTATGTGAGTGACTCATAAAACAGCGCGTCACAGGACTCAATGACACGACGGCGGATGGGGTCCCAAAAGTGCCAGGCCTTCGACCGCGGGGAGATGCCGATGAAGGTACACAAGCGACCCCGAGGGGAGACCTTAGACCCCTGCTGGTCCTCGGTGTACCATACGGAAGCCAGGGAACCCCAGACGCGAGCGAGATGAAGATCAGCATGGTGGCCAAACCAGAGCTCGTATGGTGTAACATGATCCGGAAGCGGACCATGCGGGAGGCGGTTCCAAACCCAAGTCATGTAGGCGAAGCCCTCGAAGCCAAAAGACTCCGGGAGACCGCACTCAGACTGCATGGCGAGAACCGCATCCTCCATGGTGCGGTTCCAACGCTCAGATACACCGTTTTGCTGTGGGATAGCAGGAGCGGAGACCTGGTGAAAAATTCCGTGCTCAGCAAAGAATGAGTCCATCTCACCGAGGAACTCGCCGCCGCGATCCGAGCGAAAAGTATGGAGCGTGTGGCGAGACTGACGCTCAGCCATCACGAGCCAGAGACGAACCGCAAGGGCGGCATCGCTCATCAGACGCAGACTGTAGACCCACCGCATCCGGGTGAAGTCATCAGTCAGCGTCAGAACATACCGGCCCCTCTCGGACAAGGACTCGACCGGGAGAGGACCGAGCAGGTCCGAATGGACCAACTCGAGAGGCCTCAGTGCTCGGGAACGCGAATCAGGGTAAGTGCATTGGTGCATCTTCCCCTGAGCGGAATAAAGACAGTCGGTCTTGGGTGGCTTCTCGAAAGAAGCCACGTCAAGACCGAGAGCAGGCTGTGTCCGAATGAGCTTCGACATAGTGTCGGAGCCCACGTGACACAGACGACGGTGAAGCAACCGCTGGTGTTCCGGGGATAGAACACCAGTGACAAAAACGCGACCAGCGGAGGGGGGAGAGCAAGGTGAGGATGGCCAAGCAATGCGATACAAATCATCTATAACTGAAGCACGTAGGACAATGCTACGGGTATCAAGAGCAGTCACAGTCGCTGAATCAGCGGTATGCTCAATGGAGAGACCCATCAGAGTGTAAGCACGCATAGACAGCAGACCGAGCTCAAGATCAGGCACAAACAGCACGTCAGATAGATACAGGGGGCCAGACGGACCATCAAAGCATGCAACCCCAACTCCGTGGACCGGCAAGGACTGACCAGAGCCTGTACGAACAGAACGGACAGTCGTGACAGGACCAAGTACCACAAAGTCACTACGACGATACGTCATGTGATGTGTGGCACCGAAATCGATGATCCAAGTGCCACCGGAGTCACGACTGGTGGACGTCACTGTACAACGAGCAATGGAACACTCGGCATCTGAGGGACGCTGAGCCGTCAGTGGGAAGGAACGACGTACATCACGAAGGTGAGACTCATGAATCCAGTCAGTGCAGTCAGGCCCATCATCATCACATGCGGACTGTGCTCCCCCACACGTGTCATCACGAG
>SZWC01005573.1:75505-93431 GCA_023375785.1 Penium margaritaceum
GAGAGAGAGAGAGAGGGAGAGAGAGAGAGAGAGAGAGAGAGAGAGAGAGAGAGAGAGAGAGAGAGAGAGAGAGAGAAGACACATGTTCACAGTAGAAGATGATGTTTTTTCCAAGACACTCAGATGCTTACACAACTTTGTCATGAGCTGCGGGCTCACCATGAAAGGAAATGAAATGGCCTGCAAAAGGCATTGTTGTGCCTTGAAAACATGGCCCAAACACACATGGGAAGTTCACGTGGGTGCATGCGTTCTTCCCAGCCTTACTACGGTCAACATCCCATGTAGAAATAAATTATTTGTGCTTTGTTTTAAGTGGACGAATGATCTCGACATCTGCACATTGTTCTTTGAGAGTGCAAACCGTATACACATACACCGTGTGCATGTATGGATAGTTCATGAGCAACCATTCCTAGAATGCTCCACAACACTATGGCCTGCACGTCTCTAACACTAGGAGCATGTGCGCATGACCCATGGTTATGCCCAGTTCCCCACACATGCGCTCGTAGTATGGAGCGAAAATGTTATTGACCCGCTTGTCCATTGTGTCAGCATTGGTATGGTGCGTCTTTGTCTGTGTCAGGTTCCAGCCATGCTGTAGGAGCATCTTGGCATTGGAGCCTCAAGGGAGGCATCAATTTCTGCCCCCTCCAAGGATAAGCTGGATAGGCACGAGTTCACCCGTCATGGAGTTCGTGATAGTGTGGTGACTTCTGAATGGTCATGTAGTCCAAGTACTCCTACCTCCCCGACCAACATTGCACATACAAATGGCATCATCTAGACTCCCGTGTGGTCTGCAGTGATCACTGTAAATGGCTTAATGCCAGTAAGTGTGATAATGCAAGCACAACATCAATGGAAGGTAAGATCATGTTCCTCCCTTTTCTCTAGCACCCTTTATGCTGCCATGGTTCTACTTTGTCATGACCACCCCAGCTCGCAGTAGAAAAACGAGCAGAACCATGAGGGTGAAAAGCCTAGATGTCCAGCTTTTCGAGTTCATCTGGTGCATGGCATGCGGTAGATAGTCACGCGGATCTCTTAGCAGGTGATGTTAATGTGCGACACGTACCCCGCATCTTGAATGTCCATCTCCATCTTTTTGTTTTTTATGGTGAAGCGTTGAAAGCTATAACCATAGCCTTCTCATACTCCTTGCAAACCTTCGTGCTGTCCAGGAGCCAGCTCGACAATGCTCATGGAGCAATTTGGTCAAGGACACTGTAGCCACTGGACGTCTGAATCATTGGACACATGCGCTAGATAACACTGTAGGCGTTGTTTAATTTTTTGTACACCTTGTAGACAGTGTTGAATTACCCAGAGCCAAACCAGTCCACGTATTTCTATCTCTTGTGTTGCACACCATTGGATAATGGCTTGGTGCTATCCATAATTCTCGATGACATGACAACGGCCAGATAGTCTGTGTCCGTACTTCCATCCTTGGACTGTTCGGCAGACTATATAGATGCTGCCTCGTTTGATTTATCAGGATTGCTGCTGCTTTTGCAATTATGACCGATGCCGCTGCTGCTACTGTCCTTGTTTGTGTATGCATACTCCCCCTTTTTTAAACAAGCGCACCTATGCGACTACACATCTGGATTGGCTTTGGCGCAATGAAACCATTGACGGGGTTGGTGGTGATGATCTTCCTCTTCTCCGTTGCAGTTAGCAGCCTGTGTTGCGGTGTTGATGCCATGCAAGACATAATAGTCGCCTTGTCCTTCATGTTGAATTGATGTCCATTGACTGGGAGGAACAACCCGTTCATGCAGGGTGCCTCCAGTACTAGGAGATGAATAGTAGATGACAAGGGGGTATTGGTAGGAAACTGTAGGGAATACACACGAAGCACCATTGTGTGTTATTAGGGCACGTATAGTTTGTGCTGAAAGCATATATATGAGAGGAAATTGTACCCTCGTCTGTCAGCTTCACTGCCTTTTCTTGGACCTCCAACCAGACGACATAGAGGGGGTGGTTATGGTTGAGGTTTCTCTCTCACGACTTGGGTGAGGCGATGAAGTTGCTCCTTTGATTTCACCGTGTGAAGGAATCGATGCATGATGGTAGAGTGGTTGACTGCTGCAGTATTGACTAAACAAGTGGCACATTCGCCAGCGGGGACTAGAAGTAAAAATGCACGTAATCTATCCACCCCACACGAGACCATAGGCCGTGCTAGTCTGGCGCTTACGGTGCAAGGGTGTCAGAAAAAGATTATGTCAAAGTAATGGATTCCTGTCCATTGTGTTGCATACAAATTTAATCATTCAAATGAATTGTAGTTTATCCAGAACACTATGGACGTGAACATGGGTGATCACCAAATGTAATAAGTACGCCAACCGATCACCAAAGTAACTAGACCTTCAAAAAATGCAAATGAATTCAATGAGCACTAGATTCCTAATTGTTATGTAGCGGATTGGATAGAATCCTTGGCTGACTAGGCCAAAACTGTGGTGCTTGAGGGTCTCCGACCCTCAAGCCATCCCGTCCAACCGCCCACAGTCCCAGGTGACCCCGCTCAAGCCACGTGGCTCCTTCAATCGGTCGGCATGGCACTGCCACTCTACACTCCCCCCCGAGAGGAGTGAGAGCCGCCTCGACATCTCCAGCAATCTCGACGTGGGATTCGAGCCTTGGAGCTCTGATACTAATGTAGCGGATTGGACGAAACCGCTAGTCAACTGGGCCAAAACCGTGGTGCTTGAGGGTCTCTGACCCTCAAGCCGTCCCGTCCAACCGTCCATAGTCCCAGGTGACCCCGCTTGTGCCACGTGGCTCCTTCGACCGGTCGGCGTGGCACTGCCACGCTACATGTTAGCATTATTATCATTATCATTCGTAGACTATTCCTACACAAGTTTTCATAAACTCAACATCACCAACAGCAACCTCACTAGCCGTCTATGTGGTCTTCCTCATGGAGGTGAAAACATACTATCAGCATCATAAACATGAATTCAAGCACCATTATGTCTGGCAAAATCCCACAGGAGTAGCAACCGCATGTTCCTCGCATGTTTTGAAATCTCAACCACAACATGAAAATGCCTTTGGTGAGATAACCAACCATCATCATTTCACAAAACATTTTACCCCATCATATTGATAGAAATGATGCTTGAAACATCTTCACATAGCATGATGCAAGTGGATACATCACTACCAGAATAAAAGCACATGTCATTTATCTCCACGATATCATGGTAGTTGACCGCGCGCATCTGAAACTGTAAAATCATTATATTGATTGTAGTGGTGACTCCTAATGTGATTAGTATGTCTACAATAGACACCCAACCCATGCTCTCCACCTTCTGGTCACTTTTCCTAGTTTCCATAGCACCATCAAATCCTGGAAGCACTCAGTTTGGGGAATCATTTGCAAAACTTGCAGAATACAGTGCACTCCTGAGATGGGAAGATTAAACAGAAATCTTGCTCTTAATCTTCTTGGAGCTCCGTGTTTGTAGCTTTGTGACCTCTTCTCCAAGACTGCAGTGGTTTCACGTCCCCTACCAGTCCACAGAAGAAGAACCTTGTACAACACTCTCATAGTGGCCAAATCGGACAACGTAGGACCATTTGACTGAATTTTGCTTATGCTTCTGGTGAAGGGAGAGTGTTGGAAAAACGACAAGGACCAGCCTCGCTCTGCCACTCTCCATTATTTTCTTTCAACAAGGTTCAGATTCCATGGAGAAGATTTGTAGTGGATGCCAAACCATTACATCTAATCAAACAGGTATGAATCATCCCAGAAAGTGAAAATGATCACAATGTATACGGATAAAAGATGGTTTCCTTTGTTATGCTAGCACATTTTGAGGACTCCCATTCCATCCATTTTTGACAGAGAGTAATTCTATTCATCTTGTCTGCCTTTGGGTGTTCAGACTTAGTTGCCATCTAATCCAATGTGTCATTCCTCTAATGCCCATTCTTCTCAAGCATCTCATAGCTACATGTTGGTTTCACAATGAAACATAATGCGTTAGTCACTACTAGTAGCCCCCACATACATGTAATCTACTCTCTTGTATACACTCATTTTTTTCATGGTATGCACTCGTTTTGAATTCCATGTTTCTACTCTATACATTGAACTCCAATTTCCATGTCCATGCATCCTTCCCCTTGCATTCTTGTAATTCCATGCATGTGTTTGCCTCCATAAGCTATATTCTACTCGTGCATCGATAAGCTTTATCTTCCATACAACCTCTCCATCCCTCATTTCACCCTCAATCTATCATTCTCTCTCAGTCTCTCCCTTGATAAGAACCTCTCCCTCTCTCTCCATACCTCTCTCTCTCTCTCTCTCTCTCTCTCTCTTGTTTCCTCTCCCTCTCTATTTCTCCCCCCCCCTCTCTCCCTCTCTCTCTTGCTCTCTATTTCAATATAACTCTACATCTGTCACTCAATCACTCTTCTTCTCCTTTCCTCACTTTCCTCTCCATCCCTCTCTCTTAATTCTCTCTCTCTCTCTCTCTCTCTCTCTCTCTCTCTCTCTCTCTCTCTCTTGCCCCCATATAACTCACTTCATCAACTCTCCTCCTTCCTCATGCTCTTTTTCTCTCTCCTTTCAACTGCCATGTCATCCAACAGTGCCTCTGGCGGCCCATCCTTTAGCTGTGTACCCTCTTATAGCCTCCTTTTCTGTTTTCATGTCCCAATGTTCAATCTATCGCATCCCCTCCCCCTCTGTAACCGATGTGAAAACATCTTATCCCTTTTCTCTTCCATGACCTCCGTCTCCTTTTCAATGCACACTCACTTCTCTTGTATTCTTCGTTATTCCTATAATGCTACCCTGTACATGTTGTCAAGACTTCCCATGATGGCTTTCCTTGTGGATGCCTCATCAAGTCCTCCTTGTTTCCTCCTCTTCTTGGTAATTTCTCTTGGATCTTCCTATCTCGGCTTCGTACATTGCTAGCCTCACTGTCATTCATGCTTCTTCACCTCTTTCACTCCATTATTCTTTTTCTTTCCCTCTCCCTCTACCATCAACCCCTTATTCTCACACCTAACTGCTCTCATCATCGCCCACCCAGTCTACCACCCTTGACCTGTGATCCTCTCATCCCTAACCCTTAACCATACATTTCTCCTCTCCTTCTTGGCCTTTCTCCTCACCCCCCTCTACCCCCTACTCTCCTTCCACTATTCTCTCCTTATCCTCCTATTTTCCCTAGTTTATCTCCACCATTATTCTCTCTTCCATCTCCACTAGCTCTACGTTCACGCCTTTCCACTCCTCTTCCCTATGTCTTTCCTCCTATCCTCAGCCATGTTCGTTGTCCCTGTCATCCTCTCCCCATGCAGAAAACACCATTTTGAGCCAAAAAAATGAGACCCCTCTTGATCAGTGGTATCTGTTGCTATTTTATTGCTTGTGATATCATTCTGATTGAATCTATTCCATCCAAAGCATACTCACTTTTTTTTGGGAGCCAATTCTATAATGTAGTTGACTCATCTTTGCTTGAAACTGTCTCTTATGTAATAGCGGCAAGATCCACCTTCACATGGGAGGAAAGTCCCCTGTTATTTCTTATTCTTCCCGTTTTGTGTTTTTATTTACTAAAACTAATCCTATAACATATAAAAAATTAAAGCGCATAGCCACAACAGTGTAGACTAGCATTTGATGTCATCTTGAAAAATCTAATGAAAATAGCCAAGAGAATTGGAGGGTCACAACTTCTATCTAATTGATTCAAACCCATTCCTCCTTGGTTTTAGATATGTAAGAAGGTATGTCGAACAATGTGGGATCCCATAACCTTTCAAGAAGATCAAAAAACTTCATTGCCATTCAATGTCATTGTGACCTTTTCTTTATCAGTGTGTCAAGATGAAAGGATGATGTCACCATATCTCTTGAATATCCCAAAATCCACACTTGTTGGTCCTTTCCTGAAAATGGCACTTGCCGATTATCTTCAATCTTAGAACGTATCAGTTATCTTTGGAAAGGTTGTTTATTACTCACAGTTTACCTGAGAGTGGCACACAATACCTAGAATGAATTAGAGGGATGGACGGATCCTACATCCACACTCCATTTTCCTTTAAAACACTAATCAGAAATTATAGTGGATATAAAATCAGTAGTAGATAGACAAGACAAGCAAAAGTGGTCGCTCTAGACTAGCCAAATAACCTACCTCAGCTTTTGAATTGTAGAAATGGAATATTCATTCCAAACAATGAAGAATACGATGATGAAATTTACAAATAGTATGTGTATCAGTTACACATGAACATCCATCCAATCCTTGCCACAAAAGCAATGGCTTCCTTGTTTTCGAACACTCTATGGTGACACAGAGAAAATGGTGTACATGTGATTACAAGTAGCAAACCAGCATGCCAATGTTGCATACCATGCTATGGCCATGTCGTGGCATGAGAATCTTTCTGCCCCAACTATCACGAATTCCTCCTTTGTGGAGATTGACGGCTCTGTTCGGAACAGTTTTTGGGAGATTCGTGAGTTAATGCACCAGGGATCAAAGAAACTTATGTAGGATCCCACGATACAGGGGCCTTTGAGGAGCTTTTGGACGAGTAATACCATAACCTGAATGTGTAGTTTATGTTTTGTTT
The DNA here is from genome assembly GCA_023375785.1 of Penium margaritaceum. Taxonomy (NCBI): domain Eukaryota; kingdom Viridiplantae; phylum Streptophyta; class Zygnematophyceae; order Desmidiales; family Peniaceae; genus Penium; species Penium margaritaceum. The sequence continues at coordinate 82,145 of SZWC01005573.1, forward strand.
CAACTTCTGATGACAAAATCCCAAAAAACATTCAAAATTCTATTCAAATAGGGTTTCAAATATTTTATGGGGTTCTTTTTTCTAAAGGTTGAAATAAAATAATGTTGGAATTAGGGGGTAATATATTTCAGCCACAGAATTTCCTCCTCCCTCCACCCATTCATGTGATGTCCTTCTATTCGAAGGAGAAAAAATTAGGAATCTTGTGAAATCTAGATTGACACATGAAAAATGCTAGTCCACTGAGATTGGATGGCACCTTTAATGTGCCATGCCTACCTTGGTGTCTTTTTCCATATGTTTTTGAAAGGTTCAACCATGTTTCTACATTATCAAGAGAACTATCACAACTGTTATGGATATTTCAATAAGATTATGTTCACTTATTGACCTTACCAAAAAAGCGCATCAATATTCTTGAAACCCCCTAACTTCTCAGAACGTTTTCATGGAACAACCACCCATGACGCAATGTCACACGTGTCACTTTACTTGAGCACCCACGTACACAAGTTTGCCTCATTCTTATTGTAGCACACATATGTGTTTGATAAACAATTCTGACCCTTGTCATCGAGGTGAGAATACTACTAATTATACATTACTAAAGTCTCCCAACTTTCAAAATCATCCGTTGATCCACAGATTTGACTGTTCACCATTTACATTTTGCTCAGTGTAACTCTTGGTAAAAGAGCACAACGATGTTGGAGGGATACTCATGACTTTGCTCATATGCAAAAAAAAAACTGGTTTAAGTTTGCAATGCATTTCCAACTTCCAGAAGAGTGAAGATTTCACAACGACAACGGTTTAAGGAACAAGCACATCCAATGACAAGCAATAATATCCCAAGAAAAACGCTAGCAACTAGAGACATCAATGAGCCAAGCAATGACATGCTTTGTGACAAATGGCGTAGCAACAGTGAATCCAATGGCCAATCCTGTGACAAAATCCTTGAGCTTGGCGAGTCCCTCGCCTCTATCAATGTGCTTTGGGGTGATGCCTGGTGTAATGGGAGGAGGAAATCGAAGACAAGTTATCATTCATGATAGCATGTACCAGAAGATGCCAGGACTAGAGAGTCTCAACAACCATTTGTTGTAACAACTGAACACAACAATGAAGGAGCTATGGAATGTGTGTATGCACAAAAAACTATGCTCATTGAGAGGATCCACCAACTCATGAGTAAACCCCAAATGTGACAAGAGCTCCCCACGCTGTCCCATCTCATGAATGTAAAAGGACCTAGGGTTTAGATGTGTCTAAAGAATTTGTGGTGTAATTCACTGTTGTTGGAGTGAAAAACCATGAGAAGAAATGACCTTGTATCCAAGTTCTTGCCTGGCACGCTATGAGTTAGTGGACCAATCTCAGGGACATTTGAAGGAAGCAAGAAAACTGTGGATCCTGATCAACAGCTCACATAACGGAGAAGATCAATCGCTTTATCTTTCACAACATCAACCATAGGTGTTCCGCCTTCAGAGAAGATCAATCCAATCTGCCAAACTTTGCTAGATCCACCAAAGAGTTCAGAAGATTTTACGTGTGCCATCCTCTTGTGTTTAAGAAACCTGAGTGAGAAGTTTGAGGCATGCTACAAGATCCAATTACCAGTGCATCATTCTAGCATGACCGAGTACACATCATGTTCCACCGAATTCATCACTGGCAATGACATCACCCCCAAGGAAATCTGCTTCAATAAAACAACTTCAAGTGTAACATAAGACAGGAAATTACAATATTTTGCATCTAGGAAAACCTTATATGAATGATAACTCTGGTTGAAAGCATCACACGTGCCAGCTATAATAATCTGATGCAAGATTTGATGGCTGGAGATCCGAAGGCCGTGATTTATATTGCCGCAGAGAGCTCCATGGAGAGCTCCGCTCCAATGGAGATTGACGCCATCAATTAACAAGATCAAGGCTATGCTGGACTTGTGGGATGCCATGCCACAGTCAGACTTTTGGAAGAAGAGGTAGCAGGTTCAAAAAGGGAGGAAAATTACAGAAAATGATTTGAAAGTTGGGAAATGGTAAAGGACAGGAGTATACGACGCAGCTCTTGCTCGGTCGAAAGCAATCCGTGCCCACAAGTTACCCATTGAGCAGCTCACAATGCTACAAACAAGCACTCTGGAGATTGGAAAGCGCAATGAGGAGTGCAATGACTAATCGGTGACACTGCTATGGGTGCAATCATGGGATTGATTAAGTAAAAAAACAATATTAACATAAGTCGATGGGAGCTCTCTCACATTTTCACTAGATGGTTCAGATGCCGGGCTTGAAGAATGAAGCAGGGATATTTTAGGGGCTAACAATTGGTGGAATACCTTACTTTTCTTCAACTTTAATCGTTGTGGAAATGCTAATCAAGTGTTCCTCGAAATTGTGGCTGCTTTTTACTTCACAAGTTATCTAGATGGTTATTCTACATTTGTTCAACAAAATGGCATTTCCCTTGAAATCGACATTGATCTCGATCAACCCTGACATCGATTATTCATTGTACGGACTGACCAGAGCTGACCTTGATAATATCTCAATGGTTTGCAAAGCCGCAATTGTACGACTTATGCTCATTCAGTGCGCATCGATTTGGTGGCAGTGGGAGGTGTATCCATTGGTGGTGCAAAAGAAAAAGATTTGAACATCCATGCAGCAATTATGGATCCTCCTCTTAACACTCTTGGATGTCATGTCAATTTGAAGTGCATAACCGAATCAAGTAGTAGTCAGTGTAACTGCCATCTATCACTTTCACATCCATGTGCCTCCTCATGGATCGTTTTGTGCAGAAGGTGACGCCCGAGGAATGTGCGCGCCGCCTTGCGCAAGCTGTCTGCCAAGGCCCCCATCTACGTGCACCACTTCCAAAGAGGCCTGTTTGCCTTCCACAAGGTTCAAGTGCTTGCGGCGTCTGACGCAACCGAGGTGTCCCGGCCTGCATGCACTTTCATGTCAACAGACAATGAGGAGCCCAAGTCCATTGTGTCACCGTTGACGCTGCCCACCAACGTGGCACTTGTGATTTGCGAGAAGAAGGAGCTCACTCGTTAACACTGTTTGGACAATGGTGTCAGTTGTTCTGGGACCACGAAGCTGCCACCCACACGCAGGAGTCGGCACAACTCCCTCCGGTGGACCCCCCTGTCCGCCATCCACCGACCTCCACCAAGAAGGGCAAGGCCAAGGTGGACGATGTCTTCCCTCCAAAGTGGGTTGCCCAGTCACCCGACTGCGCACAGGTGCTCTCCGCATCTAGGGGAAACCTGCTGACGTTTGTAGCAATGCGCCACGTGACGTCCCATCCGACAGTGTCAGTGACAACGATGTTGTCCCTGTATCTAGTAGCATTGACATGAGCATCGGTAGCAACAGTGACAATGGGAGAAGCGACAACAAGCAGGGTGCAAACGACAACACCGACACACAGTGCATCGTGCTGTAAGTGTCCTACGCAACAAAGTCAACGGATTCCAACAGTGGTGCTTCCCGTTGTAGCAAGAGGGGACCCTACTGTGACTGGTTTGGGTCAGGAAATTTTTGGACAGTTGACAAATCCATCAAATAAAAACAACCACCTACTCAGTTGTTCAACACTTCCAAAAGACCTTCAGAACACTTGATGGGAATTCAGTGTACGATCAATTGAAGCCATCAACGGTCGATGGGTGGTTTGAATCTGGATTGGTGATTTTTAAGCCACAGTATCGTGATGTAGTCATTGCCGCCGTGAACAAGTCTGCATCTGTGCCTATTACAAGCAACCACAAGTGCAAGCATGGGAATTGGGGAAAAAGGTGTGGCTCATTACTCATCCGGAGATTTTCAAGGAGATAAAGAGAAAGGTGTCTGACGTACCCGATGCAGGCAACATCCTCAACTCCAAAATTATCCACAAATTTGTCCACAGTGTCATCGCTGGCTACACCCCGGATGCCCTCGAAAAGCTGGGTCCCGTGCGTTTGGAGGGCCATGGATCCACACACTCATCAAGCATGAACTTGGGTGGTCCTAGCGTTGTGGGACGACGGCTCAGCAGAAGCTTCCGATTGATTAGGAGGAATGGGTCCTTACTTTCCATTGTCAGGCAACAATCATGATGTCACTCTATGGCATCAACCCCTTCCTCATCCTCAACGGTAACCTCATAGAGGTGCAGCTCATGCCATCCACCAACAACACACATGCACCTAAAGGTAGCATGGACATCGACATCATCGGCTTATGAGATAAACGTGAAATCACTGCTCTAGTGACATGCAGCGTGATGGGAGATATGTTGCCACTACAATTGACATTTGGGGCCAAAAGCAAGCGCTCTCTCCCTCACAGCCCGCATGCAACAAGGATGGCTGCAGCAGGTGCAAACCTCATGTTTAAATGCAAAACCATTGGGCCATTGGTGAGAAGACACATGAGTGGATACACACCATCATTGTTCAACACTACAAGCGCATGTGTGCACAGCTAGGCATCGAGGTTGGTGGGGCGGACATGATGCTCATCCTCGATGCTAGGCTACAGGATGCATGTGCAACCTTCCAAGGGTGGCTGCGTGGGACCTACCCATACATCCGCACATGCTACACACCAGCCGGATGCACATCCAAGGAACAACCTTGTGATTTTGGCCTCATGCATCCTTAAACAATAACATTGAACAACTGTATGCAACATGGGGCACAGAACTCATAGAACATGGTCTGCCCCTCAACACAGGCATGGCATAACTCAAGGAAGAGGCCTGCGGTTGGTTTTACGAGGCATGGATGTATGTGGCTAACCAGGAAACAGTCAAGGCGGCATGGGCCAAGGTGAAATTCATGCTTGGGTTGTTCACTCCCGCTTTCCAGCGTGAGGAACGATGTATGCAACATGAGCTGCTGTTTGACAGTGACAAAGTGGACGAGGAGGATGAGGTTGCATGAAGTTGGGCTGATGTTGTATGTGTCTCTCCTCATTTACTTATAGCTCCATACGATGTGCACTTTATCGCTTCTTTTTCATTGATGAATTCAGAACGCGAAGAGGCCTGGCGGCCGTGGACATTGTCCCAGTGTGCTTCACACCACGTACACAGATTGTTAGACAACATGGATGAAAAAACCCAGATGACAGATTAACTAGCAGAATTTCTCCCTTTTGACATTAATTAAGTAGAACCTAATCAACCTGGCAAATGATGATTTTTGTTGAAGAATGAGGCCCAAAAAATCTTAAGTACCTAAGTTAAAGAATAGTAGGGTACTATGGAATTTTCATATATGGAAATCAATTTGATTGAAAATTGAGGAGCTACATGATATTTTTGTCTAAACAACTTGCACAATGAGTGGCTACAAACTCATCTTTTTGAGAGATTCTATGAACAGACACAATCCAGAATTCTGCGTGCATCCAAAAAGTGGTGGTACTACATGCAATGCTGACGATGTGTCATCCAAAACGACAACGATGCACTGAAACATCTCAATACTTAGTTGTACCTAAGCTGTCAAATGAATTGATGGATGGAGTTCATCGGTCCACGTTTAACTACAACATTAAGTACCGACCTGGAAAACAAAACCAGAACATTCCTTTAGTTGGTGACCAGCACATTGCAAGTCATATTGGACATGTACTTTGAGCGACTGTTCAACAGGATTATGAGGAATCTGGCAGTTATGTCAAGACCAAGTTATAGCTCCGTGAATCCTTCTAACGAACGTGATTCATTTTCCAAGTCGCCATACCATCCAAGAAAGAGCAGGGGATGATCTTTTTAGAGGATAGCCATAATACCAGTCTACGTGAAAACTTTGGCAAGGAGAAGATGCTCAAGAAAAACGTGAAGTACTACAGGTTGTACATTGTACAGATCAATATCATACACTGCTAAAAGATGTGTGACGTGTGTTTAATGCGATATGTTGAGTCAATCTGAATTCCCCGATTTGATTCAACCAAGTTTTGTGCCAAAGCGGTTGTGGTTGGACATCTCCATTGATTAGGTGACTGTTGTGCCTATCACACCGGGAGGTTTTGACAGAATTATTCTGGTGGACGACAACGTTAGCCACTACCAAGGCAACTATGTTAGTCCTCACTGACATCCTCCGACTACAAGCTGTCCTCTCCTCTATCATCTATGAGAGATGGGAGGAGTACTAGCATACTCCGGCAAAAGCCGATGACTCACTACAAAGGCCGGAGTTAGCTATTGACAGCCCTCCATCCTTCGAATGGCGAGCAGACCGAGCAAATCAATCAAATTCGCCAACAAGTACTCCAAACTCTTTGCGAGCCACATGGCGCTGACTGGGCAGTCAAGCTACCGACCACCAAGCTCCCATAAAACTCGGCGACTGTCAGAGAAAGGAGGGAAAGGATGGTTTCTTTTGAGGTGATTTGTGAACTCCGCAACTCTCACAGTGTTACGGAGTTAAAAAAAATTAAGATCTCAGCATCCAGTGTCAAGACTCTTTCAACATCTAGTAGAAGACACATCAAACTCTCGCAAAAGCTCAAGCACTACTGAAGCAAGCTACCAACAAACACTGCCAATCATTGTGTTCAACTCTGTTCAGTGAATGTCAAGTTACGAGGTCAATTAGAGTTGAGCTAAGCCCAAACCAAAGTGGATACATTTATTCTTCATCGAGGAGATGTGGACACCTGTTGTAGCCAAGTTTTCTCTTCTTGCAAACATGGCTATTCACCCGACGTTCCACATCAGGCACCTCAATTCTTACCGGGATCCGACCAAGTACTTCCCTGGCAAAGACACGCCTCTGCCATTACCAATGGAAGTTGACAAGGGCATGGAGTATGAGGTTGAAGAAATCAATGGACACCAACGATGAGGAAAATGGTGGAGTATTGCGTCAAGTTGCAAGGCTGCGACATATCGCGTAATCGATGGGGATAATACGACATCCTATGGAACATGAAATAGTTAGCCAGAACTATTTCAGCCTGCATTAACCTATGTTTGTAACGCATGAAAAAATCACAGGTAAACGTGGGGAAAATGCAAAACAATTGTTGTACACGAGTCCTTAAACTCCATGCAATATCATTGTTGTCCCTACATGCATGGCCCACGACGCGACAACCTTAGGGTTTTTGCGCTATGCGGCCGAGGACATTTTGGCCAACAGCCCGTACCCCGGTGATTTTTTTTCCACAAGGTTCTGACAGCCTTGACCAATTTCCAAAAGTCTTGAAAGAGCTATCGTGAATTGTGTTGATCTTTTTATACTCTCCGGTCCAACTTTGGACATCGCTAGACTTGTACAGTGAAGCGCCACAATATTCTTGAACCTTTAAGACTTCTCTACATAGTTTCTTACAGCAACCAATCACAACCTGGCGTCGTGCGCATCGCTCGACTTGTTGCCCGACGCTTCAAGTATGCATCATTACTCCTTTTGCACCTGTATAAATGCGCTCAATAGGCACAACCATTATGATCAAAGAGCACTTACTACTGATTACAAATCACTCAAGTTTTTCAACTTTGCAAACTATCTTCTGATGTGCAGCTTATACCTTCTCACCATGTACATCATGCTTGGCATTACAGTCGATATGGTTCATGTGTGTGTTTGCCTACTCCCCTTGGAGGTCGCTGCCATGTGAGGTGCTTGCGAAATGTTTGCAGCTGGCCACGATGTCCATGCTTTGCAGTGCGAACTTTTGGATTCTGATTTTTAGGAAGCAATCAATGTGATGACAAAATTGCCCCAGCATATACTCAAGGGACTCGTGAAAGTCAACGATGCACCGACAAACACAAAACTTTACAGACAAGCTAAAATGGATTTTACTATATCTTATGCAGGAAGTGCACACGCCCATTAAATAAAGGCTTATCTTATAAAAATTCAAGTTGATGCAACTGATACTCCAATGCAACGAGCCAACGGTATTGCGAGACCTAGGAAAGTGGTTTAGTAAAAGGGGATACAAAGCAATGGTGAAGGTAAAGAAATCGAGTACCATGTCAAGTGACATTGATACAGTGTAGATGGGGATCATTGGACTGCTTCAGAGATTCCAATCGTGTGCATGACAACTGCTTTGCCACAACTAGCTCGATTATTTGTGAGTGGGCATTTATGTCCTTGCATTTGGGAACTGTAGCATGTTGACATCAAGGGGACTTTGGGAAGGAAAGAAATAAAAATAGAAGTAAAATTCCCAATTCTCTCACAAAAGTTTTGCTCTGTATTGTACCCAAAAGCTCACTGATCATAAAGAAAAGGTTAGACGAGCTTCTTCCGAACGCACGCTATACATTTTATGCAAATCCTAAACCCAATTTGTTTGGAGAGGAATTTTCATCCTATAAATGACTATAAAGTTTCACACCTGCTAACTTCACGTGTGCTTAAGACCTTAGTATGCATTATTTGTCCCATTCTATGCATACCCTCGATGTGTAAAATCTTGTGATTAAAGTGAAATTAATGACTCTTAAAGTATTAATTAATTATGAAAATTAATTTGAGATTTTTGGGTATGTTGGTCTTGTGAGCCGCCAGTTTTTTCAAGCTGAAACCGCAAGGCCATGTGTCATGTAATGCGGAAAGACACAAATCCCTTCGAGAACCAGAACGACGGTCTGGAGTGAGGTGGAAAATTTTCTTTAAATCTTCATTAATGTTACTTGAAGGATGTTTTGAGGCTTTCTGTTGCGTTCTGCACTCCCTCTAGTACGGGGTCCGGGTGGAGAAATATACTGCTCAGGCAATTCTGTTTTACAGTCCTATTCTTTTATGTCCCCAGTGAACGGGTTCACTATCAACACGGACACTCCACGCGGGGCGGAGGCCTTCTTTCCTCCTCTCCCCTCACTCCGCAGCCCCCGGTACCTTCATGAGAGAGAGAGAGAGAGCACCTCCGGCTCTATCAACTTCCCACACTGACCAGCCCTTGGTGCCTCTCCGTGTTCGCTCTCGCCTTCATTCGGCCTGTCACGCACGCGCTCGTGCTCTGCACTCCAGGTTGGCCAGTCTGGCGCGCACCACTGACTTGCCCATGCTGCTCCCCCTCCCCTGTCCTATGGTCGTTGAGAAACCCGAGTAGAAGAATCCTGTCGAGGATGGCGTGATTCTTGTTTTGTTTCCTTCCCCATCCGATTCGCGCTTGCGGAGGTTTGTTGCCGGACTCATTGCCGGGGCTGTTCGTTTGAGGGTGGCCTCGCATTCCACACGCCCCGGCACGTGGTTTGGGACTGTCTCGAAGCGTATTTTATCAGGTGAAGTGACCTGGCCTGACTCATCACTTGCCCTGGTGGCACCAGAGCATATGACAACTTCGCCCCAGACTTCATTCAGAAGTGCTCAGAAGCCTTCTGTTGTTAGTGTGTGAAAAGTTCCTTGAATCAAGCCGGAGAACTCGTCTGGCCCTCTCCTTCCCCTCCTCCTCCTCGTCCTCCTCGTCCTCCTCGTCGTCCTCCTCCTCCTCCTCCTCCTTCNGCTGCTGCTGCTGCTGCCGCTGCTGCTGCTGCTGCAGTTCCAAGGGCTGCTACTTTTCAGGAGCAGAATGTGTTAAACTCTGCAGAGCACTTTTTTTGCCCCGCTGGCTTCGATGAGATGCCGCAATGCACCCTGCTTGCCACCAAGTCCTCTTCTCTTCTCCGAAGCAAAGCTAGCGTTGAGCTAGGATAGTCTGAAGGTAGGATGGTTCTGTTTGCACTTGTCTTGGTTTGCACTGTTGGGAGGGGAAGGAGATGGGGGAAGGAGATGGGGTGGAGTGGCGCATTCAATGTCCACAATTTCCCGAGCCTTTGCCCGCATCAGCAGTGCACTTTCACCCTGTACTCCTCCCTCGCACGTGTGCTTGCAAGCAGCTAAGCAGCTGCACAGAGCGTGAGTGTGACGCCGTTGTGGTCCGACTTTTGTCTCCAGGAACTGGGGGCCAAACCCTGTGCTGGCGGGCGGTCATCCGACCCACAAGGGCGCGAGGGCAGCAGAGCGTGGGAACCAGGTGCGGGAGGAGGAGGGGAGGGGGCTGGGCATGGGGGTTGCGAGGGGTACGGGTCACTTGGGAGCGGCTGTCGGGGGGAATGTGAGTGCATGGTGATGAGACAGGAGCGGGGAGAGGACGGCTTGCAGATTGGCGGCACTTGGGGTGGTATCAAGGAGAATCAAGAGAATCGTGTTTTCAGAAAAAGAAGGGGTTGGATGCCATGGCGGCTTACGGCAACAGAGGCGGCGGTGACATGGGGTCTTCTGGGGGCATGCCGGGTGTGGCAGCACCAGCGCCAGCATCAGCAGCCGCAGCAGCAGCGGCGGATCCCCTCCGCACCTTGCTTCCCTCCCAGCTGATGGCCGAGCGGGGGAGTGATTTGCTGGTGATTGTGCCAGGTTCCCTGAACCTGCGGATCGGCCTGGCGCGGCATCCCCACCCTGTGACCCTCCCGCATGTCGTCGCTCGCTACTCGCCTGCCAAGGCTGCGGCGAAGTTGAGGAGGGAGAGAGGTGGCGGCAGCGCAGCTGCTGTGGACCGTGATGCTGAGGCGCAGGCGAACAAAGAGCAACTGGTAAAAGAGCAGGAGCAGCAGCAGCAGCAGCAGCACTCAGGACTGCAGCAGCAGCAGCAGCAGCAGCAGCAGCAGCAGCAGCAGCAGCAGCAGCAGGTCAACAATGACAGTGCTACCGCCACTGGAGTGGCAGATACAGCAGCAGCAGCAGCAGAAGAAGAAGGAGTAGCAGCTGGAGCGACTGCTGCAGCCCATGTCGGTGATGCTTCTGAAGGATCCTCGACAGGGATAGCCACCTCTGCCGAAGGACCACCAGATGCCCCACTCAAGAGACAAGAGGGGGACCCTGACCACGATGTGGATGGGGCAAATAGGATGGAGAGCTCAACAGGGGCAAGGCAGAAAGTTGAATCGGATGAAGGTGAAGGAGATGGATCCCAGGCCATTCCGAAGGAGTCGGGTTCCAGAGGGGGTGGAGCAGCAGCGCCGGCTGATGCTGCTGTGTCTGCGGATGCAGCGGTAGCTGCTGCCGAGGGGTCTGAAAAGGCTGGGAAGGCAGTGCACCCATCCCCTCCTCCCGCCGACTCTGCTGCTGCTGCGGGCAGTAGTGCTGCAAACGACACTGTGGCCGCGGCCTTGGAGAATGGTGAGGGGAGAGGGCAAAAGAGGCGTCGCGGTCCTACTCCGAGCGAGGTGGAGAGGGAGAGGAGGGAGAGCATGAGGGAGAACGACAGGGAGAGCATGAGGGAGACGGCGTACGGCAAGCTGCTGAACATTCTTCAGGTGCCGA
>SZWC01005573.1:99151-109855 GCA_023375785.1 Penium margaritaceum
GGGGACGGGGGGTGCGTGGGACAAAGCACGGGCTGCACATTGCATCCCCTACCTCGTTGGCTCTTTGAGCGATGACTTGGAGGTCCTCTGCGATGTGGGTCTCAGGTCGCGTCGTGCTCTGAGTTGCATCTCCTGTCGTACACGTTCGGACACTCCCTGCTCCAACCTTGACTGGCCGCATAATCATTTCTCCCACCAACCAAGCTTGCCCTCCGCCGTCTGCCCCCGTCCCAGGGAGGAAGTTGTGTGCAATACATTGCGAACACGGTGGCGTGATCTCAGGTCTCTTGCATGACATCCAACACACGGCATGATTTTTGATCGCACGGCGTGCACTCGTCTTTCTCGCAGCAAGCTGCGCGAGGTGTGTCGGGACGCAATGGGTAAGTGGCCCGACGTGAAGCGGGCGGCTGTCGCCCACCGCACGGGGCTGGTGCCGGTGTGCGAGGCGAGCGTGGTGGTGGCCGTGTCGTCGCCTCACCGGCGGGACGCAATCGAGGCGTGCCACTACATCATCGACGAGCTCAAGGCACGTGTCCCTATCTGGAAGAAGGAGGTGTATGGTGGAGCGGTCGGCGGCGAGGGCAAAGAAGACTATGAGTGGAAGAAGAATAAGGAGTGGGTGCCTCTGGGGAACGAGGCAGAAGGCTGAGTGTAGTTCGTGGTGGATCCTGGGGGTTGTGTCACACGGATTTTGTCCCCATCTCGGGCTGTTGAGACTTCCAGCTGACAACATCAGAAACTCATGGAGGACTTTGCAGGGATGAAATCAGTCTGGTGAAGTCACGCTGTACAGGAGCTTCAGGTGCCATTCCCACGGATGCAATGCCCACTGCATGCTGCTTAATCATGACTACATTGGTAGTTCCAGCATGGACAAGTCACCATGATGCTCGCACTACTGGTCATATCTTGCTCAGAATTATTAATCTTCACTTTGTGATGTCCCTTGCATGCATTGGCCATACAACACCTTTGAATGAGTTATCTCTTGGGAAGAAGCTAACCTTTCTTCCCAGAACAGAGGCAGGTCTCCTGGGGTAGCCCCCACATGATGGGGTGCAATAATTACAGACGTAGCACAAAGAAACGAACCTAAGTCACCGCAAATCCTATCAATGAACAGATGGTTAGACTCCCAATATGTCCATCGTTTCGCCAGAGAAAGCGGCGCTGTCCATAGTTTCTAATGTTGGTTTTGTGTCTCGTACACACTGTGACCTCTGGCCTCGTTGCACACCCCACTAACCACTGATGCAGGTGACTGAGAGCGAGGGACCGTGCTGCTGGTACGCTCGCCGTCACTAAACTGTGGTCATTGGCCATGGTGACACCGACGTCATGCATGCCCACAGCTACATTGAACTGATTGTGACTTCTCCTATCTTCATCACCCGGGTTTGCTCCTTGATTGAGGCACTGCGATGTGTAGTGAGAAAATAGAATTCGAGGGGGGGGGGGGGAGACAGGTTCGACACCCGCGCGGTGGAGGTGAGACCACAAGCGAGAAAGAGCTCGCCGCTCGCTCGCTATGGTCTCCCTCCCCGACGTGGACCATCTAACTACGCTGTGACTGTGAGACTTGTCACCGTTCCTTTGACGAATCTTGTCAACTCTTCACAACGTCTTGGTCTTTGAAGTTCCCCCTCTCATCCCACTCCTCATTCCCTCACTACCAACTATTTCCCACTGGTATCAGAGCATTGTAGTGAAAGAGTGAGACGCGTTCCTTCTTGAACGCGCGATCCTGGTCGAGGGAGGGTACACCATTGACGTAGTTGACAGTGCCGCCGTCTCCATCAAAGCAGGCTCCTCTTCTGCCAGCTACGTCACCCCACTTCCGCAGCCCTCGCCGTCCACACCGCGCAGGGCTACGTTGGGACAACGGCAGTCGCATAGGCACACCCGCGGGTGAGCTTACCCGCGGGTTGCTGAGTCCTCTCTTGGCCGCAGCCTTCTCCCGCCATTCGCCACTACCGCGGCTTCTATTTCAAAACTCAGCGGCTGCGGGGGGAGCAACTGCAGCAGCATCGTCAGTAAAGAGTGCTGCCTCTGCTGCTCTGCCCGCTCGCCATTGAAGAGCAGCAGCACCCACATCTTCGGTTCCTGCTGCAGCCGCCAGCCAGTCGCATCACAGTCACAGCTGTAGTTGTAGTTGTGGCATCCACTTCGTGCAACTGCAGCATTGCCTGCCACTCTTCCTTGGCAGCCGCCACCACATCTGTTGCAGCAGCCCAGACTCTGTTGATGCAGCACCAGCGACTGTGGTTCTGCTCAACTGCAGTGCCTTCGCGCCCTCCACAGCATAGCACTACGTCAGCAACCAGTCAGTTGCTTGCCCACTGCCGCAGCTGCTGCGGGTGCAGCTGTGGCTGCTGACCAGCGACGGACGCCTCTCACCGCGTCCGAGCCACCTCGGTGGCAGACGACGCCACGCTGGCGCACCACGAGGCTCCAGCCGCGGGTCCTGCCGGGCCGTACTACGCGGAGCGCAGTGCAGCGCGCCGAGAACGACGTCGTCGCGCAACGAGTGGCGGCTCACCCGTGTCCGTCGGCTCCCCTTCTTCGCGGCGTGCTCCGCTAAGGTCTCCCTCCCTTTCTCCTCAGGGTTTCGGGGGGGACAACTCTGTTGCTGCCGCCGATCGCTTGGACGGCTTCTCCATTGACACGGTCTCTCTGTCTACGCGTGTCACGCGGGTGGCATCTTTTGCCATTGACGCTGGCGTAGCCACGGCGGCAACCTTTGCTGCAGCAGCTAGGGCGTCCAGAGCGCCGGCATCGACCTCAACGGGACGCGCCACCGAGTCCTACACCGAAGCTGCCGCTGTCTTCGGACCCATTGCTGCTGCCGCTGCTGACCTTGGCACACAGGTCTCTGCTGCTGCAGCTGCGATCGCCTCCAGCACCGCGGCTGCTGCCACAGCTGCTGCCACCGCTGCCACATCCATTCAGACATCCATCAACTCTGCAGTTGCATCCACTTCCTCTACTTCGTCAGCCTCCATCAGTCTGGTCACAGGCGCTGTCTCTGTTGCTGCAGCCGTCACTGCTCTAGGTGCGGCGTCGGTGGCGGGCGCTCTTGCCGTGATCGTACAGGCCGCTGCTACTGTATCGGTCTTCTCTGCTGCTGCTGCTGCTGCTGTTCCACCCCTTTTCTGTCTTTTGCGCTCCCTTGCAGCTTGACGCCCCGTCTTGGGGAACCTCTTGTTCTCCTGCCCGGTCTCGTGCTTGCTGCTGTGTCTCTCTGCTGGGCTTGGGGTTGGGCACTGTGTTGCAGCACTTCCACGCTGTGCGTACGACACGTCCTATTTTTTCACGCCCACTTGGGCAGGGGAAACTCTGCCGAAATTTTTTCGGCAGAGCCCCACTCTCGTCACCATGCCTGGTGACGATGAGTCTGTCATTGCCGACCTCCAGCGCCAGCTTAATCGCGCTCTTGAGGCCCAGCGCGAGGCTGAGGATCGCCTCAAGCTGCAAGAGGACAATCGTGCAGCCTTCGCGGATGAAGTTGCTGCCATTGTCCTAAAGCGTCTGCTTGTTGCGTCAGTCTCTGCTGCTGCTCACTCTACTGCTGGGTCTGGCTCTGGTGCCTCTTCTGCTGCTGGCACTGCTGCTGCCGCTAACGCTGCTGTCGCTCCCGTTGCACCTCGCCAGCATGACTTTTTCTCCCAGCCACCTGTCCTTTCTCGCGAGCTCGCCTTCTCTTCCTGGGAGGTGCGTTTCAGCACTTGGGCTCAAGGCGAGCGTCTCTGGGAGTATTACTCTCTCCCTGATCCTTCTGCCAATCCTCCCTTCACCCCGCTCTCTGCTGAAGCTGCACGTGCTGTCCGCGCCCTCATCCACACGGCTCCCGCACACCTAGTGGATGACGTTGGCACATACAACGCTGATCCTTCTGCTGGTCGCCTTGCTGATCCTGTTGGCGCCTACGCCATGTTGCGTCGCCGCATGACCATTACTCGCCAGGCTGCACAGAGCGCGCTGACTGTGCAGTTCAACACCCTCTTCATGCGTGCCAACAAAACCGCTGATGCCTACTGGGCTCGCGGTCTCAAGCTCCTTCGCGAGCTTGATGACGCCGCTCCTGGCCAGTTGTCCGCTGTTCTGACCATGGTCAACGGGCTCATCCCAGAGCTCTCTGACCTCCTTCGCGATGTCAAGGCCGACGAACTTCAGCGTCTTGCCTCTCAGCCCGTTCCCCCTCGCTCTCCCCCTGGGGTTGGCGCCCTGTGGGACTTCACTGCTGAGCGCCTCGCCCCCTCGTGGACCAGCCTCCAGAACAAGCGACTCCACCGCTCCTCCGTCGCCGGTGTCGCTGCGTTCACTACAGTCCCCTCACCTTCTTCTTCCTCCTCGACTCCTACTGCATCTACGTCCTCCATGTCCTCTACGGCCACTGCCCTCTCCTCTCAGGGTCGTGGTCAAGGCAAGGGCAAGAACAAGGGCAAAGGCAAGGGCAAAGAGAAGGCCGCCTCTGCTCCTCGTGTCCCTGGTGCTGTGGTCTGCTGGAACTGTGGTTCTACCGAGCACTCCGCCCGCGCGTGCCCTGCTCCACCAGATGACCTGCGCCTTGCCCGTGCCATGCGCGCCCACTGGGTTCGCACCTCTGGCGGCACTTCCGCATCTTCCTCCTCTTCTGGTGCCACGTCCTCCTCTGCATCGGCCATCCCATCGTCTGCACAAGTCTACGCTAGTGCCGGGCTGCCTCCTGTCCCGCCTCTCCTCCCGTATCCGTGGGGCTGGCCTCCTCCATATGGTGCACCATCCTACGCCGCGCCTCCTTCACCGGCCTACACCGTCCCCCCGTGGTTCTTGTCTTCCTCGAGCGCTTCGACCCCGGCTCCAGCTGCATCTGTCGCGGGTGATGACGAGCGGCAGCTGGAGCAGTCCCTTCTCCAGCTTCTGCGCCTTCGCGATCAGGGAGGTGAGGGTGTTGCTTCGCTGGCGAGTGGTCCCATGTGTCAGTTCGACTCAATGCTTCGTGGTGACCCCCCAGGGCACGTGCTTGGGTCCTTGTCTCCCTCCGTTCCGTGGATTGAGCATTGGCAGTCTGTCGTTCTCCCACGTTGTCTCGCTGCATGTGCTCTGTCGTCCTGTCCCGTTCCACCTGTTGGCACTGTGGCTACCTGTGGACTCCTCCCCACTGTACGCCGATCGGGTGGCTTCTGGATCTTGGATTCCGGAGCCACCCACCACATGACCTCTGTGTGCTCCTCGTTCGTGTCTCTTGGCCCTGCCGGGTCTGTGCGCTATGTTCGTACAGGGTCAGGCCAGTTACTTCCCGTACAGGGTGTCGGTGTCGTTCGTTTTGTTGGTCCCGCTGGCATTCTGTACCTTCCTCACGTTCTGTACGTTCCTTCCTTGGAACTCAGCCTACTGTCGGTGCCTTCCCTTGATGCTCAGGACATGGACTTCACTGCCAGTCACGGTGTTGCCACAGTCCGCCTGCGTCCCACTGGTCGCGTTGTCCTGCGTGGAGTCAAATGTGACAAGTTGTATCGTGTGCCCCTGCTCTCTCCCGCTGCTCCCTCTGTCGGCACCGCACTTGCCCACGTCGCCCCTTCTCTCTCTCCTGACCTTGTCCGCCTGTTGCATCGCCGTCTTGCTCATGTCCACACGGATGCTGTCTCTAGCATGCTCCGTCTTCAACCTGCCTTGGGCTTGTCTCCGTCCACATTCCCTGCTCCCTGCCCTGCTGACTGTCTTGACTGCGCCCAGGGCAAAATGCATCGTGCTCCCTTCTCTGATTCTGAGTCTCAGTCCCGTCATCCCCTTGACCGTGTGCACGCGGACGTCATGGGCCCGCTTCCCCATGACCTCCTTGGTGATGTTGGACGATACATCTTGTGCCTCACTGATGACTTCTCCCGCTTTCGTTGGGTCTTTGCCCTCCACCATAAGAGCGATGTCTGTACCACCATTGAGACCTGGCTTGCTCAGGCTGAGCGGGCCTGTCAGCGATACCTGCGAGTGTTCCGCAGTGACCGCGGCGGTGAATTCCTTGGCCCCACCGCCCGTTTTCTTACGTCTAAAGGGGTGTGTCTGGAGACTTCTGCTCCCTACACACCCCAGCAAAATGGGGTCTCTGAGCGTTGGAACCGGACTCTCGCCAATGGTGTTCGGACTCTTCTGTCCGAGTCTAGTCTTCCCTCGCTCTTTGCCTTCGAGGCCATGAGCTACATGACCTGGGTGTGGAATCCCACACGGCCCTCTCCCTTGCTCCATTACCCCTTTCGAGCGCTGGTCTGGCACTCGTGCTGATCTCCGCCTTGCCCGTGTCTGGGGCTGCATTGCTTCTGTTTGGCTGCTTGACGATCTTCGTGATGGCAAGCTCTCTCCTCGGGGTCGTTTGTGCCCCTTCTTGAGTGTCTCCTCCCAATCCAAAGCCTGGCGGTTTTGGGATCCAGTGCATTAGCGGGTGATCGAGTCCCGCAATGCCTTGTTCTTTGAGTCTGTCTTTCTTCGTGACCTTCGTTGTCTCTCGTCCGCTGCCTCCCTTCTCCCGCTCTCTTGGCCGGGGAAGTCGGTCCGGTCCCACCCTCCGTTCCTACGGCTGCGTCCTTGCAGCCGGCACCCTCGACTCTCCCGCAATCGTCAGACTCGATGTCCCCACCTGCCTCACTGCCCCTCCCGTCCTTGTCGTCCAGTTCGTCAAGCACTCCAGTCTCCCCAGATGTGTCTGATTCGACACCCACGTCTGCGTCGCCACCCGTCTCTCCAGCCTCTCCAGCTGTGGCTGACCCTCCTCGGGCAGCAGAGCCCACTGGACAAGCGCCCATCTCACCCTTTGTCCGAGGTGGGCGTCTCCGTGCACTTCCCCACCGCACCTCGAGTGTCCCTACGACATCCGCCCGACCCTCTCGGGAACAGACAGCTCAGTCCCCCGTTGTTCCGACGGGCATGGATGCCTTGGGTCTTGCTACCGGTGTCGTTCATCCCAGCTCTTCTCTGGGGTATGCTCTGCTTGTCTCCAAGCATGCACGTGTCGTCGCTGCTGTTGCCGCTGGCACCGTTGCTGAGTGTCATGCGACCACTGGTACCACCTCACCGTCACTTGAGCCTACTACGGCGCGGCAGGCACGTGCGGCTCCCGACGCTCAGCAGTGGGAAGCCGCCATGCGCGATGAGCTCAAAGCTCTCGACGACCATGCCGTGTACGAGCTGGTCGACCTACCACCAGGGCGCAAGGCCATTGATGCGCGGTGGGTCTTCCGGCGCAAGTACAAACCGGATGGCACACTGGACAAGTACAAAGCTCGTCTAACGGCCAAAGGGGTCTCCCAAGTCCCTGGCATTGACTTTGACGAAACAATCGCTCCAGTTGGACGTTACACCACGGCTCGAGCCTTGTTGAGTCTAGTCGCCCAACATGATTGGGAGCTGGAGCAGATGGATGTCAACAATGCTTTCTTGCATGGTCAGCTGGACGAGGAGATTTACATGGTTCAACCCCCTGGGTTCTGCGACGGCACTGACAGAGTGTGGCGGCTGTGAAAGGCCCTCTATGGTCTGAAGCAGTCGCCTCGGTGCTGGAACCAGGAGATCACGTCCACACTTCAAAAGGGTGGCTACCAACGTAGCTCTGTTGACCCTTCACTCTTTGTCACTCCTCCGTCGGTCCCTTTCGTTGCTGTCCTTGTCTATGTGGACGACTTGCTGATATCATCACCTAGTCAGGAGGCTGTGCGGTCGGTGAAAGCACTCCTACAGTCCACGTACAAGATGAAGGACTTAGGGCCGGCTCGTGTTTTCTTAGGCATGGAGCTGGAGCGAGATCGCTCTCGCCGTGTGCTTCACGTTCACTAGGCTGCCTATGTGCGCAGCCTGGGGGAGCGCTTCGCCCCACTCCTCGAGACAGTGCCTACAGCTTCTACGTCCATGACCCCAGCAGGACAAAGACTGCTGAAGACACTGGACGTGTCAAAGCTGGGGGAGCCAGTTGACGTGACAGACTACCTTCGCGTGGTTGGCTTGCTCATGTACCTGGCGACAACAACCAGGGCGGATGTTGCCTTCGCTGTGAATTTCCTGGCACAGTTCTCACAGTGTCCGCGAGCACGACATTTAGAGGCTGCTCTGCGCGTCGTCAGATACGCTGTGTCCACAGCTCGCACTGGTCTTTGCTACAGAGCACAACCGTCAGTGGTGATTGACGGATACACAGACAGTGACTGGGCACATGATGCTGATGCTCGCAGTCGCACTGGCTACATCTTTCTCGTTGGCGGAACCGCAGTGTCGTGGAAGAGTGGCAAGCAGGGTTGCGTTGCTCGCAGTTCGAGTGAGGCAGAGTATGTTGCACTTGGGACAGGCACTTGTGAGAGCATTTGGCTTTGTCGCCTGTTCCAGCAGCTGCGTGTGCCCATTCGCTGCATCACTCTGCGCTACGAAAATCAAAGCACTAAGGCCATTGCTGAGCACGACGGCATGCATCACACTCGCACCAAGCATATCAATGTTGAGCATCATTTTGTGCGCGAGAGAGTGGCTGCAGGTGATGTCCAGATCGTCTGGGTTGACACTCGACAGCAGAGGGCTGACTTCCTTACGAAGGCGCTCAGCAGCAACATCTTCAAGGCTGCAGTCCATGCCGTTGGCTTGTTGTGCTGTCGTGATGCTCCCGGTTGAAACATTGCCCCTATGCGTGTTCATGTACAGTTGTGCTTGTCACATCTTGTGACGATCGTGCACGTGTGCTGTGTGTGTCGGCTGTGGGTCAAGGGGGAGTGTTGGTTTTATGTCTCGTACACACGGTGACCTCTGGCCTTGTTGCACACCCCACTAACCACTGATGCAGGTGACTGAGAGCGAGGGACCGTGCTGCTGGTACGCTCGCCGTCACTAAACTGTGGTCATTGGCCATGGTGACACCGACGTCATGCATGCCCACATCTACATTGAACTGATTGTGACTTCTCCTATCTTCATCACCCGGGTTTGCTCCTTGATTGAGGCACTGCGATGTGTAGTGAGAAAATAGAATTCGAGGGGGGGGGGGTGGAAGACAGGTTCGACACCCGCACGGTGGAGGTGAGACCACAAGCGAGAACGAGCTCGCCGCTCGCTCGCTATGGTCTCCCTCCCCGACGTGGACCATCTAACTACGCTGTGACTATGAGACTTGTCACCGTTCGTTTGACGACTCTTGTCAACTCTTCACCACGTCTTGGTCTTTGAAGTTCCCCCTCTCATCCCACTCCTCATTCCCTCACTACCAACTCTTTTCCACTTCCAATATGTCCATCGTTTCGCCAGAGAAAGCAGCGCTGTCCATAGTTTCTAATAACATAACAGCGATGCCCATGTTTGTCGCTCTTCGAGCAAAAATGGGCATGGCTGTCGAATGTTTCATGTATTTACCGGATTGGAAATGGATTTTGACTTCGAGGGCGCAGACGAACTTCGCCCGTCATCGCAAGCTCGCAGGAGGGGTTCCGTAGCGAAACCTCCCTGCGAGCTTGCGATGACCCTGCCAAACCCCCGATTTTAACTAGGGGGTTGGTCGAAGGTTTTGGAGGGGGGGGGATTGCGAGATGCGGCGCACGCTGTGATAGAGGAAAGGGAATTTGCCGGGCCCCGCTACCGTAGGGCCCGGCAGATGCCCGGGGAAGTAAAAAAAAAAACCGAAACTCCCCAATATAACTAGGGGGTTTG
This sequence comes from Penium margaritaceum, assembly GCA_023375785.1. Classification (NCBI taxonomy): domain Eukaryota; kingdom Viridiplantae; phylum Streptophyta; class Zygnematophyceae; order Desmidiales; family Peniaceae; genus Penium; species Penium margaritaceum. The sequence goes on from SZWC01005573.1 coordinate 108,806, forward strand.
TCCGATATTGGGGGGGTTTGCGACATGCGGCGCACTATATGATAGAAAAAAGGGGATCTGACGGGCCCCGCGACCGCGGGGCCCAACAGGTGCCCGGGCAAGTAGAAAACTATAACCCAAACCCCCTACTTCAACTAGGGGTTTTGCTCAGAGTTTGTACATTAACCCTTGCGAACGTGCGAGGTTTGGAGTTCGCAGTTGTGAACTCCAAACCTCGCAACACGGTAACTTATGACATCGATGAGGCCAGTGTTAGAAGTCGCTGATTTCGCTCTCCAAGTCAGTGACGTCCGACCTCGAGGGCGAACTCGGATTCCGTTTTCGGTCACACATTTGAAAACATGGGCGCCGCTGTCATGTCGTTTCCAACTATGGACATCAATGCAAAATCATGCGAAACGATGGACACCGGAGTATTTCACACCTTAACAGATAGGTCAACTGTCTCAGAGCTCCCCAGGGCATTAGTGTGCAGGCAGCTAGGAGAACAGGAGTACCCACAGTGTTGATATGTGTGGCTTCCACCTGTCATGAGCCACAGCCGTGGCAGCTACGGGTGGACCCGGAGCTGATGGTAATCGGTGGCCGCATTGGACATCGTGACGACCCGACGGGACTCTGGATCGTCCAGGGACTTACCCAGGAGCTATGACGTGACAGATCCCTGAGGGGGACCCTGGTGACATCGGAGGGACAACGGGCGGCGGACTGCTAGCTTGGAGCTGGCCGACTACCGTTCCAGAGCCCCGGACACCGCCGAGACTCCCTACTATTTTTCTGCAGCCTGCAGGAGTTTTTTCGGCGGACTGGCCATGAGCCCGATTTGCATGTCTTTGCATTGCGTGTCCATCGTCTGATGATGGATGCATGCATGTAACCAGTCGTAGCGTCTTATTCTTATCTTGCACGTCTAGGTTCAGACGGCGTAGCATTCTGATATGTGTGCGCAGAGTTACGGCCAAAACAGTGGTTTTGGGCCGTTTTTAGGACAGCTCTTGGACCGCCGCGTGCGACACCCGCTGTGCGTCGCGGCCGGTATTTAGGCCATGG
>SZWC01005574.1:32116-63896 GCA_023375785.1 Penium margaritaceum
AGAGAGAGGGAGAGAGAGGAGGAGGAGGAGGAAGAGGAGGAGGAAAAAGAGAGGGTCACAAGATAGGTTTTCACAGCTTGTACTTAAGTGCGAGGCTTAAACTCTTCTCCTTTTTTTCCTCTCTCAACAATACCCTGTTCCCCCCCACCTTCTACTTTTGTTTCTCCGTTTCGTCCTCCGCTCCACTCCTCCGTTCCCCCACCTCTGTCCACCCTCCCCTCCACTTCCACCGTCCCCAGGTCGTCCTGTTACTGGATCCCCTTCTGTTCACGGCTGGCTGCTGCGCCCCTGGCCAAAGGCTTCACGCACTGCAGTGCTGTGCTGTAGTTTTCAACTGCTCTGCAAAGCGACTTAAAAAGCTATAGCACTACGGGGCGGACGCTTACAGCCATGTGCGCAACCGAGCCCTACTTGCAGCCAACAAACAGCCTGCAAACTGGCTGCTGCAAGCTGCAGGGGCTTTGGCTTTGGAAGAGCCGGTCTTCTGGGAAAGGAGACGGGGGGAACAAGGAAAAGGGAAAAGGGCCAAAAAAGTGTCCGCGGACCTCATCTGCTTGCTTCACTATCCCAGGGCTTGAACGCCAAAACTGCCGACGGGGCGATCTTCTAGGCTTCAAGAAGGCCGTGTCCTGACAAAGGCATGGACTCGCCACTAGCGTAGTTCAAGAACTTTGGCTTCCAGAACTATCGAGCCCTAGCTTTGAGAGCGAGCGGCGTCGAGTTCGAAACTGCAATCCTCGCGACAGCACGGATGTGGAAATCGGGTTTCCATATGAGGCAGGCTGGTGCGCAGGAAAAACATTGGCGCGCCATCGAATCCCAATCCAATGCGCCGTGGNAGAACCGCTCTGAACATCTGACTGCGCGTGAAGTTCTGGAATGCACGCGGAGACGAATCATTCTGCTCTTCTGCACCATTTTCTCTTCCTCATTGCCTTTCAACCTCCCTCAATTCCAACCTCTCCTTGCTTTCCGGCCTCCCTGCTCTCCTTCCCTTGACCTGCGGGTTGACGCGATGCATGGACGACATGCAATGATGACGACAACGCCATCCGAACCACACCCTGCTGACGCGGCACTTCCTGCGCATGCGCAATGCGGCGCGAGGCTGAAGCGCCCGCACGCCCCTAGCGCGAAGGTGACCACGAAAAGAACATTTTGAGGTGTGTTGAAACTTGGTGACTGGCCTCTTTTTAGCTTCTGGCCACCGGTCCTTACCAAACCCCGGATGTTTCGTCGAGCGGAACGTACGTGGTTCACAGGGATGAGGTGCGGAAAAAAAGGAGATTCGGAATTTTTGGTAAAATGATGATTTTCATCAAGAGTCAAGTTCACTTCAATGACAACTGTCGAGTGAGTCGACCACATATGCACAACGCCGAGAATGAGAATGAGGCATATGTTGCGCCTTTAGTGTTCAAGCAAAGCGGCAAGTGCAAGGTCGCTTCGTGAGTGGCTGATTCAAGAAGCTCCAACAAGAAATCGGGGGGCTTCAAGAACATCGATGCGCTTCTTTATCAAAGTCTAACATGGTCAAGAAGTCGACCAAATGATATCGAATCATTGATAAAGTTCGAGATACTTTCTTCGGTTATTGTGGAAGGTGTTTGAAGTTTTCAGAAACTTTTGGAACAGAACACCATAGGTCGGGACAGCTGGCCAAATGCCCTCAGCCAGATGACGTGAAAATCCTCAAATCCCCGCTAGATGGGCCATAAAAGTAAGAATAGAAATGCCCACTTGTGAAGTTTACGGATTCGCGTATGTCAAGGACTCAAAAATCCCCCCCCCCCCCCCCTTTCAGCCACGACGTCTTGGCACGCTCGCAAACGTAGGCCAGTGACGGCGAAAGTAGCCGTTGATCAAATCATCAACGTCTTGACGGTTGTCGTGCCACTCCCAGCTGTTCTTTGCAGCATCCTAGCCATGCCACTTGACAAGATACCCAGTTTTTTTTTCCACGAAGTTGATGCCCAAGGATGTCTTCAATCACGTTCTCCGTATCCATGTCCACTTGAATAGGAGGTGGGGGTGCGACGTCTGTACCGTGGAAGCTCGTCCTCGGATTCTAGTAGTCTTTGAGCTTGCTAATGTGGAAGGCAGGGTTGATCACTATGCTGTGAGGGAGCCAAAGTCAAGCGACGACTGGAGTTTGCATTTGATCGATCTCAAATGGTCCCAACCAACGGAGTTTGAGCTTCGCGAAAAAACTTGTCCTCATAGTTTAATGTTCACAGAGCTGAGGAGAACGCGATCGCCAGCACTAAACATGATATCGCTAGGATGTAGGCCTACTGCTCGCTTCATAGTTGCTTGTGTCTTCGTGAGGGGTTTGATGTGTTTCCTCTCAATTGCTTGTAAAGTCCCAGCAGTAAATGTCAACCACAGGGATGTCACTATCGTTTTGCAATCCATCTGTTGTGGCAGGAATTTGTCGTACGCCACCTTGAAATTTATTTCACTTGTTGCGGTGGAAGTGGTGGAGTTGTATGCGAGTTCGGCGGTGGGCTGTTTAGCCACCCTATCAGTGCCGTGAGACTCTCGTAAAGTGCAGAGGAATTGTTCGAGCATCTAATTGCTTCGCTCCGTTTGCCCCTTGGTATGAGGATGGAACGCCGTTGATTGTTAGATCCGATTCCCATAACGCGTCATCCGTACGCACCAAAAACAGCTAGTGAACCGGCCGTCTCTGTCGCTAATGATAGTTTGTGGCACTCCATGGAGCCGTACGATCTGATTTAGAAACATCTATTGTTCCCTCTGCGGTGACGGTAATGCTCGTGTGGCATTTTAGAAAATCTTTCCACCACGACAAGGATGGCGTCATACTCGTCTGGTGTGGCTGGTAGACCTGTCATGAAGTCCATGCTCATGACAGACCACGGTTCCGCATCATAAGTTCTGGTTCGACATGGGTGCGGATGTACACTTATGGGTGTGGTGTACATCCGCACAAACATGGGTGTGGATGTACACCACGATGTTGTCGAGATGTATGATGAAAAAATTGTTGAGGTACAATCGAAAAAAGTTCTTCATTGCTGTCATGAATGTTGTGGGGACATTCGTGAGTCCAAACAACATGACCTTGAACTTGAAGCACCTGTATCTGGTGCAAAATGCTCTCTTCTTGACGTCCTTATCAGATACACAGATCAGATAATAGCCACCGCGTAGGTCAGTTTTGCTAGAAATTCATGCCCAACAGAGTTGATGAAAAGTTCATCCACTTGCGAGAGGGGGTTGAGGTTCTTGATGGTGATGTCGTTAACGTTCTCTAGTCCACACACATCTGCATCTCTCGGCTTTTCTTTTTCACGAAATTTGAAGATGTTGCACAAGGTGGCATGGAGGTTCTGATAAACCCTTCACTTAGTACCTTATCCCGCAGCTTCTTGAGTTCGTTCAACTTGTGGTCGCTCACCTGATAGGTCCCTTTCACTGTCGGTCTGCTGCCTGGCTTCGGGTATTTCTCATGGTCAAATTTTCGTTGCGGTGGTAGCTCTCAGGGAAGTTTTGCAAGATAATTTCCTTCAAACTCCTTGATGAGCTTTGCAAACTCTTCCGGTACTGCTGCGAACTTCTGAGGTGTCAATGGCGTTGGCGTTGCTTTGACTAGCCACGGTTGAACTCCGCACGTTAGATGTTTCTCGGCCACGTCAAGAGATATCTGCTGGAATTATGCAACAATCACAGCTTCATCTGCTGCTCCTACTACTGCTGCTTCTCGTAACCGTCGTTGCGTCGTGGGTCATTTGATGATAGGCAGGTTTCAATTTTTGCCATTGATTTTGAAATAGACTGCTCCATTGCTCCAATCAACCTGCAGATTGTACTGGTATAGGAAATCTCGCCCAAAGATGACTTTGTGGTTTCTCATCAGGCAAGATCTCTGGATCGTTGCGTCGTGCATATCTCTGATTCGCAGCCGGATTGGTTTGCAAATTTGACAGATTTGCAGTCTTATGTCAATGTTTTTTCCTTCAAACACTCCCGGTTTGGTTTGCAAACCCAACTCCCTAACCACATCTTTACACACAAAACAATGAGAAGCTCCTCAATCCAATTGTGCCGGTACCATTTTGCAACTTTAACAATCCCTCCGTTGTACTCATAGCAGTATCGCTCGTTGGTCCTCCTCTTAGCCCTCGTCAAACTTTGTGATCTCAGGAACCCTTGTCTGGAGTGATGTGAGCCACACAGATGGGCGATCGGCTGGCTTAGATGTTTTGGACCTGACGGGAGCTTCGCTGTCTACTCCTGTCCTTTGCCGTTTGCTGACTCTTTGTTCTTCTTCTACCAATTTCTACGGCTTGCTCTTTTCGCTTTCAGTAGTTGTGTAAAATATACCTTGGCTTCCCGCAAATCCTACAAAGCAGTTGATTGTGCTGAGAAATGGCGTCAATCTCCAAACGAGACAAAGTTTCCACTGACTGTGACTTCCCTCTGCCACGATAAGGATTGTTGCCTAGGGGTCGCGGGCCGTGGGATACCTCGATGAGAGCGTTGTAGTCAGTGCTGTTGATGCGGTTGGCTACTACGATCAGTCGTAGAAGGTTGTCTCACATACTGAAAATGGCGATCACGCGCCAAACGTCATGTTTGATTTTGTTCATGAACCAGAAACACAGCTTGTCTGGGGCGAGGTCACTGCCAGTGATGATTTTGCTGAAATGCCAAGTATACTCCGCCACGCTGGACTGCTAACATAGCCGTTGGAGTCTATCCCGTGCGTCGGATTTCTCATACAACTTCCCAAAGAGACAGAGTGTAGCACACGCAAAGTCCCTCCATGTTTCTGGTGGCGTGAAAGAGTCTTGCCATGTCGCATTCATCTGTTCGAGAGGTAGTACTCCTGCGGTTGATGATGTGAGAGCGGTCACGTGAGCCGTCGATCCAGCTACGCTGGTCTCTCGCTGCCATCGGATGGCCTTCAGATTGGACCACTAACTCAAAGTCATGCCACGCAAAAGCAAGTCCACCAGATCTATGTTCTTTTTATCGTTAATGGACCCAACAGCTGTGAACTACACCTCAAAACTTGTCACCCACATCCTAACTGTCGGTCCCTTCCAGTTTGCGAGATCGAAGATTTGAGGAAGTGCCGATCAAATATGGGGTTCACTCAAGAGTTGCAAATTTTCTATCGATAACTTCTAATTCGCGCGCACAAGATACTTGAGGCTCTACCTTCATCGCGTTGAGCTGTTGGAGTAGATGAGTGTTGAGGCTCTCAAGTCCAAACAATTTGTGGTGCAGGCCTTTGTTGAGTTACGCTTGTCCGTCGATGCCTCCCATCACGCCAGGTGTCGACCCAACGGGTTGCGGCAGAGGTGAAGTGTTTACCGAGCCCGAGGTTTCGGTTTTTGGATTGGCCGTCGTCTCGAAGGTTTTCACTGCCGCCTTGTTGGCCTTGAGAGTGTCGCCATTCGCCAGAGTACTCGCTGGTAGCGGCTCTCGTTGCCGGGTAGCTCCCTCCGTTCATCACTGTCGTCGTGAAGTGAGTGATGTTTTGAACGGTGGAGATATGCTGAGGACTCATGCAAGGTTGTTTCTGGGTAGTTAATGCATTGTTTGTCCCTCAAGTGCCGCTGCGCTCTGATACCAAGTGTTGCGCCAAACGAAATGTAGGTGGTTCACAGAGATGAGGTGTATCACAAAAGACAATTCTTGTGTTTTGGGACAAATGTATGATATGCATTAAGTAGTAAGTTAACGTTGATGAAGAGTGCCAAGTGAGTCGATCACACATATGCAGTGCCGAGAATAAGAATGCGGCATATCTTGGACCTTAGGCGTTTGACATGAGCGAAGCCTACGAGGTCGCGTTGTGAGTGGGTGATTTGAGAAGCTCCTCCACGAATTCAGAGGCTTTGAGAACATCGAGGCACTTCTCTATAAGATTCTAGCACCATCAAGAAGTCAAGTTATATACTTCTGGAACTGAAAACATCGATAGTGATACTTCTGTCGATTATTCTTGAAGGTGGTTGAAGTTGTCATATACTTCTGGAACTGAAAACCAGAGGTCGGAGCAGCTGCCCTCGGCCGGATGGCATAAAAATCTTGAGGTGGCCGTGTCGTGGGCCATGAATGAAAGTACAGAAATGCCCATTTGCAATGTTTAGGGACTCGTATACGTTAGGGACGTAACACCGTAGGAGGTGCCTGCCACAAATCTAAGAACCGCCATGGAGTTCAAATCGGATTATTAGATTATCTGGAGAGTCAGATACGAATTCATTATGTTATGTCAGAAGTCTTTTCAGTCCAACTGTAACAAAATATGGAATCAAGGCTCCCAGGTATAGATGTGACGCATGTCTGAATTTCAATAATGTTTATTTCCCATGATCCCTTATCTTTATTATTTCTTTCCCTCTCAAATGTTCGCAAAAAAAAGGTATACATGAGAAAAGTGTAGAAGTTCTATCCAATGTTTACATGCTATGGATTTTGCAGTGTTTGAGAGGATAGGGGTTTTATTCAACTTGTTTTCCAATTAAGGCACAAGGACATTCCGTACATGAGATTGAATGTGTTGTTGTTAAAAAGAAAACAAGTCAGACAGATCATGATATCAATACTTGCATAGAGATGTTTTGGGCAGAAGGCAGGATGGAGATTGCTACATCGAAAAAAAGATGAATGATAAATAGGTAGAAGTTTTGAATAAAAAGTCGACATGGAAATATGGGACAATTGGGTGTTTTGTAGTTAGCACTAAGAGGGTTTTGATGAAAAGTGATGCAACGATTGAGTGCATTGATAAAATAGCCAAAAACAAGAATGAGGCATACTTGCAGTCTTGGACATGTTGTTATGTTAGTCATCCTCGTCTGTTTTTACACCTGAATTTGACCAGTTGGCCATGTCCATGCTAGTGCAACTCCCCAATGCGGATCAGCTCAGACCATAGCATCCTCCGGCGGTGGCCCATCCACCAACAATGGCTTAACAGCTACCATGGTGTCCCAAGTGCTTGCTCGGATACTCAGCATTTTATCTATAGTCTTTAAGATTTTCTTGATGGATTGGCATTCAAGCACGGTTTGCATTTTTAACATTCTACGTCAACCGGTCATTTCTTTGGGATGGTCGAAGAGATGGAGGTCACTTCATAACTTGAATTTTCATGTATGCGGACCACGATTGGCCCCCACAACTACATCTTGCATCAAAGTCCATGTCATTCACGTTTGGGTCAGAGGTTTCGGCAACTTGCCAGAAAAAGCATGTTTGCATCACTGGATATGAAGAGACTCGGCAAAGCATGTTGCACCAATGCATTATCACAAAAACATTTGATTTTGATTTTGATGTATTTTCCCATCGTTGAAATTTGTCAAGAATGTACTTTCTTTTCATTCAAGGTTGACATTTCATTAATGCCCCCGGATTGCACCACATCTGTGAGAAGTACCATGTGTTTGTAGTTTAACTGAACCTTGCCCCAGGTTACAAAGTTTAATGATTTCATAGGTTGATGACTTAATGTCATAGCTTTAGTGAAATTTGGGAACTCGTGAGAAGTATGTTGCATATGCCCCCCATATTCACTCGTGGAAAAAAACCAATTAGAAAAGGACATAGAACGGAACCTTATGTTTTTCCAGCATGGACGTACAACACATGGGAAAAATAAACAACAAGATGCTATGACTTTGTGGATTAATGACGGAATGCCATTACTTGAGTGAGTTTTGGGAAATCTTGAATCTATGTGGCATACACCCTCACTATTCCACTATGGACGAGCACTTATAAAGAAAGGACATGGAATGGAATGTTCTTTTTTGCCAGCCTGGTCGTGTAAAACATGGTCACATCAATAATGGAGGCCAGAATTTGTGAAAATTCACTCACCCCTTGGACATGCTAACAAAACACGTTTGAACCTTATTCTAAGACACTCATGTTTGGTATTTGGAAAGACCACTGACGGCAGAATAGATGTCGATGAGCTCAAAGTTAATAGACCATGAAATTGTCATCAAAGTCAATGTAACTATAAAGAACAATGCAGTAATACCCCCAATATGATGTGGACGGCTACTAAACGGGGCCAGATTACACATAAGTTTTCATGCTGGGGGCATTCTTATAACCTAAAAACTTGTGGCATCCTGTCATTAGAGTTTCAAACTGGGGACATTGCTCATTCAATCTACAAAAAAAGGATGCATATAACCAATCAAACCCCTAGTTAGTTCCAGAACTTTTTCATCAATTGTAAAGATCCACCCGTTCTTTTTGGCTGACTTTGAAAATGGGAGATAAGGCATGCCTGTCTTGTTGTACAATATCACACATGTCCTTACTTCTCCCTAAGAGATGTTCATGCTCGATGCGATGCCTTTTGGTTGCTTCCAATGCAGAATGTTGTTTGCACCACGTATCTGGCATGCAATGGGCACCAAACACATGGTGCAGAACCATCTGCTGCTGTATTTGATGTACACCACACGTCAAATCATGCATTTGACGTGCGGTGCGCGTCCAACACTATTATAGTCCAACACTATTGGTTAAAACATCGCCTCGGTGGTGGTTAAACCCTGCCCACATCTCACGATGAAATTTTTTAGGGAATTGAACACCATGTACTCCATGTGATGTATGTCACATCGGAGTAGGTGCCCAAGGAACACTGTTCCTTGGGGTATGCGGGAGTCGGCCGCCGGCCTTGACTCACAAGCTTCCACCATTGAAGGTAGTTCCAACCAACATTTGTGACCGTTGATTGAGGGGGTTCCCAGGCAGCTTGATGAGCTGGCAATGGAATTTCCCATCCCCCTGATGAAAATTGTTGTGATTTTGCCAGTGGTGTTGTACCGAAGGGGGGAATGACCAAATGACCCGGTTTGACTTTGCAATCCACCTTGCATGTAACTGGATGAATTGTAAAAGGTGTAATGGCTTTTTTTAGCGTTTTATGATCATGAAACATATTTTTTTTGTAAAGGTGTAGGGTATGTAAAGTGATGCAATCATCGAGGCTTAATTACAACTAACAACATGAGGATTACAGAAGGGTTTATTGGATTTCTTTTGGAGCTCCAGCTGATTTGGCACCTAAGCTTCCATGTTTTGTGGAAGGTCATGGCCTGTAGGAAATTCCACCATTGGTTCTTCTTGGATGTATGGTGGAAGGTGAGGGTGGTAGTTGGGGTCTCGCTCATCAAAGCTACAGTTCTGGCTAGTGCAATTTGTATGGGTTATAGGTTAAGATAGTCTATGAAAGCGTGTTCTATGGTTTGCATGTGGTGGTTGTAGAAGACACACATGTTCACAAATGGTGGTCGTATAAGATTTAGTCTTTGTGATGTCTATAACTTCATAGATCAGGGCAGGATTCTGGTGTAGGGCAACAGTGTTTCTGATGGCCGATGATTGTAACCTCCCTCCTTGCTATGGCAGCTACTCACTCGGTGGGTATACATGAATTGACTTCGTTGAGGACTCTAGTATGTTGCTGGAGTATTTTACTAAGTTTTTCATCCTCTGATTGCTATAGGAAGTGCGATGCCTCTTCAGAAAAAACGTTTTTGAGTCGTATTTCATTATACAGGAGAAAGCGTTCCAATTTGGCTTGTCCAAAAGGGTTGACTCCTGCTTTTGTGGTAAAGCGGTTGAATGCAACATAATCCTGGAGGAGTTTTATGCCTTCAATTAGTGGAGGGTAGATGACTGGGTCAGTGGTTTGAATGTTCTTGAGGATGGTGTACCAGCGTGAGTGTCCCCATTTTTTTGGGTTTGGTTTGATTCCGAGGATGTGGGGATGGACGAGGAAGAAATGTACCTGGTTGGGAAAACATTGGGAGTGGCACGCTATGTCTTTCTACATTTTGGCTTTAGTTTGGAGGATTTTTTATGCCCGGATGGCACTCTGTGATTGTACTAGAGTGGGTGGCCATATAATGCCCAATCTTCCTTTATCTGTCGAGGTGATGGGGATGTTTTTGTTGGTAAACCTGAGTGGGCTTTCTTTGGAGGGGGAGGATAGGATGATTAGAAGCATGTTTGTGATTTTTGTGAGGATGTCCTCAAGAGGTGGTTGGATTTCAGAGTGATAAAGGAAATCAGGGATGAGGTGGTATGTGTAGATGGAGACGATTTTTGCAGCCATTGTGCTGTATGTGTTCCTCCAAATTGTTGTAGATGTCTGAATTTTAGTGACAAGGCCTTCCCAGATTCACCTCAATTGAATGTCGTGGTCAAGGCTGATAGTCAAGACCATTTCTGGTTCTTCAGTGTATTGGAAGAGGCTGTCATTCCATTTTGTTGTGTGTGGGCCTGCTAGAATAGGAGGATTTTCTCGGCGTTGGCTTTGAGGCCGGTGAGGGCGAGGCATTGAAGACTGTGGTATATTCTGCATACATTGCGTGGCCAGGGCACATGGAGAGGGAGGAGATCAGTCCCTCAATTTGTTTTTTCAACATTTGGTTGAGGAGCTTCATAGCCATAACAAAAGAGAAGGGGCGATCAGGCATCCTTGTCGCACAACAGAGATGGTTTGGATCTGGTCCGATTGGTCACCATTAATCAGGAGACTAGCATGGGTGTTGTGGGGCGTGGCCATTATCCAATTTGTGAAATTGGATGGAAAGCCCACGTGCTCCATTTAGCAAAAAGGATGCGGACAAATGAGTGTGTTGTACACTTTTTTTTAGATCAGCAAGAAGAAAGGAAAGTCCAGTCTTGGTGTTTACGGATCAGTTTTGGAGGTCCATTATGCATGAGAGTGTATCTTTGATTTTTTCTCATGAAAAGAATCGATTTTTTCTTGGCTAATGATGTGTTGGAGTGTTTTTCTGAGTTTTATGGCTACTCATTTGGTGAAAACTATGTATCATACATCAAGGAGTGAGATTGGGCGATGTTCTTCCATGATAGTCAGATCCCCTTTTCTTAACAACATGCAAGTCATCAAGTGCATATGTTTTTCAACGACAGGCAAGTCCCCACACAAACATCGCATCTCGTCGTGAGACTGCGATATTCACTCCGACTGTCGAGGACAATCTAGCCAACTGCCCCCTCACTGAGTGAATCTTCGCAAACCTTTTGACAACTTCGACCACTCTCGCAGATTTACGGGAGGTATCATGACCTTTTGGTCGACTTCTCGACGCACCAAGACGAATCTGGATTTATGAAGATGCGTCTCGCATCTTCACCGTTGATTCTTGAAAGACCCCCAATTTCTTGACGGACCTTCTCGAATCCGACCACTCACGACGCGACTCGGCACGCGTCGCTCGACAATCGACCCAACGATACTGACTATGTCTCATACGTAACTCGACACTTGTACATATATACTTGATCATTTCAACACGTGTCATCAAACTACACTTACCGCTAATTATAAAATTCTCAAGTGTCCCAAATTCTGAATTGTGTTCCGCCTTGCAACTTTTGCCTATTCACGATCTACGCTCCGTTCGGCATACCACTTGGTATGAGAGAGCAGTAATGCTAGAGAGGCATTCGACTTCTTTACCCATCCAGAGGACTACCTCGCACAAGCCATCAGCGCATCTTGCACGTCAAGACTTTGCAACTACAACGTGAAACAAGCAAGCGCAACCGAAGACCAGTAGCGTGTCTTCGGTGACGAATTCGGCGATGGAGGAGCAGGATGTGCCTATGCATGCCAACCCTGAAGCGACAACAAATGCTTGCGTGGCAGGATATGCGGCGGCTGGATCAACCCCTACGGCTTCGGCGACCAATCTGGTCGCGGACCCAACAACGGTAAACCAGCTACCCCTACCGACAGCCTCCATGACTACGACGAGAACGACATGTGGCACGGGACCACAGGCGCAAATCAACTATGAACTAGCGAACCCAGTGTCCGCGCTCGAAGGCATCAACAACAATCTGCTCCAATAGCATAACATCGCGATGGAGGCTCTTTGCAATGCAAGCGCACAAGAGGCGGTGTTCGTTGAGAGAAATTCCCGATTCTCGAGCGAACCCAAAATTCGTCTGGCTCCACCAAAAGCTGTTTGAGCCTGCAAACATAAAGAGAACGACGGTTCTGATGTGGCTGAAGAGTTTGGAGGTGTACTTTACCACTGCTGGGATCAACGATGATCAAAATAAAACCGACCATGCGGCCATGCTTTTGCGTGGCACGTTGCTAAGTTGGTGGTCTGGTCTAAAGACCATCCAACTGCAGCAAGAGACTGGCAGCGCATCATCAACGACCAACGGTGCCCGTCTCATATCACCAACCGCATGCGTTCTACCCTTGGAGCAGATCAACCCACAGTGGCAAGACGCCCTGTTGCCACCAACCGACTCCAACAAATTCTTGCACGTACTGCTCACACGATTCAACCGACAAAACAAAAAGTCCAACACAAGGTGCGAACTCCAACGTTTCTGTCAGCAATCCAGTATGGCTGAGCACATGTGGAGATTTGGCGAGATCATCACCGGAGCAGACATCGCCTCCGATGAACTCTATTTTTCACCACAACAACGGCCTCAAGCGAGATATCCGAGGAGCCATTGCCATTTTTGGCAGCTATAATGAATTGTCAAGGATGATTGCAGCAGCAGATTGGATCGACAGTGCTGACCATAGTGCTCAGATACGAGAATTCTACGAGTGGTGACCTTCCAAGCACAGATATCATGAAAACAAAAAAAACCAGTCGGCGGACTCCTTGACTCTGACGGAAGTGGACGTCGTCAGCCAGAGAGAAACACGAACCTGCTACAACTACAGAAAAGACGGGCACATCGCTCGCAACTGTCGTAGCAAGCAACAGGCCCAAAAGGGAGGGGGAGAACTGCAGAAAAATGAATCAGGAAACGGCAAAGGGCACTGGTGAAAGGCACACATCTTGTCCATTTGGAGCGATTTGCGCCAAACAATTGACGATCTGAACAGCCTACATCGTCGCCGAGGATTCCTTAGATCGCAAAGTTTGACGAGGGGTACGATGATGACCAACCGACGATGCTGTTAAGAGTCCAGCCGTAAGGTGGAAGAGTCGTAGAAGAGTACCAGCACTGTTGGATGGCGGAGCTCCACACAGCTTTGTGAGCAACGACATGGTTTGCAAACTGGGTTTGCAGACCAAACCACGGATGTTTGAAGTAGAAACCATCGATGGGAGATAGCAAGTACAGAGACTCCGAGAACCGCTACGGATACAAGTGGGAGGTCTACGGGGCGTAACAGTCTGGAGGTCTTGTCCAATGAGCGATCACAAAATCATCCTTGGACGATATCTCCTGTACCAGCACAATCCGCAGGCATACTAGAATACCGGCAACGTCTTTGTGGAAATTCACGGAGCCAAACGAAAGATTCTGCGTATAGGGCGAACACCAACAACGGAAGCAACAATGGTGGAAGCAGCAGAGAAAGCCGCGGCGGCCAAGAAGAAGCAACCTATGCAGCCGATACCGCTCAACGTGGCCAAGTACTGTATACAACGAGGAGCTTGTGCATGGCTCATACATCTCAAGCCAATGGAAGAAGTGGAAGTAGCAATTGATGAATCATCATCCCCATCAGCCTCATCAGCCCCATCAGCCTCATCAACATCAACAAAGTTCACGATGGTACCCAAAGAGTTTGCGCCACTCATCTAGGAGTTTGCGAACGTCTTCCCAAACGAACTCCCAAGAACCCTACCTCCTCAACGAGGCATTGACCATCGTATCGAACTGAAACCGGGTAGTAGACCTATAGCTTTAGGGGCTTATTGAATGAGCAATCAAATCAACAAGATGCTCCATCGGGGGTTCATCCGCCCATCCACATCACAATACGCCATACCAGTAATGTTTGTACAAAAGAAAACTAGCAAGATATGGATGTGCGTGGACTACCAGGCATTGAACGAAGTCACCATGAGAACCGCTACCCTCTTCCTTGTGCTGACGAGCTTTTTGACCAACTCCAAGGGGCTCGAATTTTCAGCATAATTGACTTATGTAGCGGATATCACTACATATGCGTGGCAGATGCGGACATCAAGAAGACGATGTTCCGAACTCGCTAAAAGAAATCTTGAGTTCATGGTGATGCCGTTCTGACTAACGAATGCCCTGTCAGCGTTCATGGCGGCAATCAACAATGTCTTCTGCCCATAACTTGACGATTTTGTCGTGGTGTACCTCGACGGCATTCTGGTGTACAGCCACACCCCAGTGGAGCATGATGTACATCTTTGAAAAGTTCTCAAAGTGCAGCTTTGGCCGCCGTTCGATCAGGTTCTTTGATCACGTCATCAACGATGGATGGATCACTAAGGATAAAAAAAGTGGCAACAGTCACTCATTGGCCGACTCCAACCAACGTTCAAGAGATTGAAGTATTCCTCGGCTTCCACACTTACTACCGGTGCTTCGTACGGGTTTACGCCCGAGTGTCAGTGCCTCTTTCCAACCTCACTCCTCAAGAAAATGAGTGGCGGTGGGGAGATAACAAAAAAGAAGCATTCGCCGCTTTGCAAAACCTTGTGACCCCTGCACTAGCCCTACGATTAGCCGATCCAATGGTCAAATTCTTCATGGCTACAGATGCTTTACACTCAGCCCTTGGTGCAGTCCTCCTTCAAGACCACGGCAACGGTAGATAACCAGTTGCCTAAATCTCTCAAGAACTGCGAAGACCGGAACTAAATTACGTCATACAAGGGAAGGAGATGCTGGCGGTTGTACATTCATTCAAGGATTGCGGTGTTACATGGAGCACTCCGATGCATTGTGCGCACTGACCATAATGCGTTGAGACATTTGAAGACACTTCGTCCACGTCAAACCTTATGGATGGAGTTCCTTGAGTCTGGATTCGACTACGATATCGAGTACCGGCCAGGAAGAATCAATCCGGCGGACGTACTCAGCCACTGACCAGATTCAATGGCTAAAGTGGCAACGCTACAGCTGCAGCGAGACCCCTATCTTGAGCGGCTGTTCACACGAGGCTATGACCAGCACGGTGAATACGACAAGGTGAAATTCTGGTACGACGCACCCTATTGGCAACTGCAATTCACTCGCTAGGTGGTCGTTCCCCTAAAGGACGACCTTCGCTGCATGCTGCTCAAAGAATACCACGACACCGGACCAGGTTGAGAATTTGGAGAGGACAAGACGCTGAAGAATCTGGAAAAAAAGCATTGATGGGAAAAAATGCAATCCAACGAGGCCAAATTCTGCAAATCCTGCGACACATGTCACCGACAAAAATCCCGTCCCACGCGGCCACCCGGACTCCTCCTGCCACTCCCCATTCCAAAAAACAGTGGGCGGATATCTGCATGGACTTCGTCACGGGATTCGCGGTCACACTTAAGGGATATGACGCAATCCTCGTGGTCGTCCACAGGTTCTAAAAAATCCAACTTCATTCCAACAACGACCACCATCACCCCCGAGGGAATAGCACGGCTGTTCCTAAACAACATCTTGCAACTACACAACGTACCAAGAACCATCACAAGCGATAGAGACGGTCGATTCACCAGTCGCTTTTAGCGCAAACTGATGACTTGCTACTACATCAGAATTCAACTTTTGACGACGTTTCATCCTCAAACCAAAGGATAAACTGAGGGAACCAATCGGACACACGAACAGCTTCTTTGGACACGATGTGAACCTCACGGAATGGGTTGGGCATAAAAACTCATGAATACCAAAAAATTCGACAGTTTCCACTGCATAGAATTCGGCAGTTTCCACTACAACGGGTGAAACTCCGTGTGAAGTCATGTGTGGAAAATTTCCCACCACACCAGTTTGACTACAAAGTCGCAGCAATACTCCCACAATCAACTTTTAACACGACTTCTCCACCATCTAGGAAGAAACACGACAAATTCTCCCAAAGACAGATGAAACGACTAAACGAGCAGCTGACCGACATTGCAACGACAAAATTTTTGCCGCTGGCAACAAATTCCTTCTCAGCTTGGCCAACATCAAACTCTATGGAGGTGACTGTTTGAAGCTCAAACCCTGATGGTTAGAACCGTTTGAGATCAAGCGCATGCAAACCCCCGTGGTTGCGCGACTCAAACTCCCTGACACTATGCAATTTCATCCGGTGCTCCATGTCAACAGATTCAAGCACTACCAAGACCATGGAGAGTACTTCACTAGCGGGGATGTCCCTCCCCCTTATCTAGTTTAAGTGGACGAGGACGCAGAGTACGTCATCGAGGACATGCTCGGCCATCGACGACGAGGAAAAAAAGTATATCTTGTCAAGTGGCACGGCTATGACGCTGAGCACAACAGTTGGGAACCCTATGAAAACCTCTAAGACGTCGATCACCTCATCGACGGCTGTTACCGCCGTCAACGGGCTACATCTGTACGTGCCTACGGACGTCGCGGCTAAAAACAGGAGAAGAGTTGCGCACCAGACGTACACAAGTTCATCATATTTCTGAGTGGGTGTTTCTGTTATGACACAAACAGCCCATGGTGTCGCGAGATTGCGATATTCATTTCGACGGTCAAGGGCAAACCGGCCAAGTGCCCTCGCCCTCACTGAATCTTTGCGAACCTTATGACAACTTTAACCACTCTCGCGAAACTGCGACAGAAGTATCACAACCTTTTGATCAAAATCTTGATGCAACAAGACAAATCTGGATTTCCAAGGATGCATCTTGTATCTTCACTGTCAATTCTTGAAGACCCCCGATTTCCCGACGGACGATCTCGAATCCGACCACTCACTGTTGGTTGTGGCTGTCAAACACTCAAGTGACCTCTTCATTCTTTCCATTTATACACACCATTGTTACAGGTGACCAAGCTGATATGAATCTCAAGACGCTCACACTGTGAGTCACGCATCACTGGCGTCTCAGTCGGGTGCAATTTTGGCATGAGCTTGTTTGTGCTCAATTCTACCAGAGAGAGTGTTTGCAGACTTCAGCATTTGTTGATTAACTATTGCGTGGGTGAAACATGAGAGAGAATCCTTGGGAGGTGCATGCTCCACAAATGCTCGTGGTCGTTCTGGCTTGTTGTTTAAACTTCTTTGCATGCTGTGCTAGTTTTGTAGCTCATTGCACCGGATTGCTCATCCTACGGGGCCACACTCTCGGTCGCTCCGAGGTGTGAGAAACCACAATGGCTTTTGCTAACCAATTCGGTCGGACTCCGGGGTGGCAGTTAAGCTCCACATCAAGCTGCTCGTGTTGGTGACCCAGTAAACCGGATGGTAAGAGTTCGCCAGCTCTGGTCTCTCGTGACTTGTCTCTCGCTATTATGAAGTTTTTCACCAATTCCTCACTTCTCTCGTTGCCATGGATGTCGCGTGGACTTCACTTGGATGGTAGAGAGTGTGTGTCAATGTCTTGCCACTACCTACTTGTATCAGAGCAAGAGGGAAGTTGTCCCTCCCCTCAACCGATCCTAGACCTGTGGCGTGTCATACGAACTTGTGCTCTGGCCGCCACGTCGAAACATGCACCCGCACCTCTCGGAAACCCCGTCGCACAGCTCAAATCTCGCAGCTGCGCCACCCTTCAATCCCGCGTCTCCATGGAACTATGCCATCGCTGCCACTCTCAGCTTGGCACATTGCTCATCTGTAGCATCACAATAAATGAGCACTGCAGCATCCGCCACGGCATTCCAGCCCAGTGCCTCAGCTGTAGGCCCGCAGTTCTTAGCCCCGTAGCTTCACGTTCTCAATCTCTTTGGTCCCCCTATTTCTTTGCACTTCTGCACCACGCTGCACAACCCCAACATTCTCAAAGCAAGGCAGCCCGTCGTCACCACCAGCACCACCACCAGCATCTCGTATTGGAGTGCCGCATCCCTTCCTCACAGCAGCCTGCAGCTTGCAGTTCTTGGTAGCACTGTTCTTGGCAGCCCCGCTGTCATTGATTGCCGCACTTCTCTCCTACATCACACCACCACACGCTGCAGCCCCGCAGTCCTTGGCTGCCCATGCTTCTCTTGCCATGTAGTTTGCAGGTCCACGGCAGCTCCGTTGCACGGCTCTGCTGCCTCTCGGTGGCAGTAGCCGTTTCTGCAGCTTGAGCCGCCACCCTGGCTCCCTAACCGAATGTAGAACAAGTCCCCACCTCTCCAAGGGGCTTACGTGAACACAAGCGCATCAACAAGAAAATTGCACGCCTCGAGGAAGAAGCAGATCGGGCAGGGAGGACTGCAACCCGATTGGGCAGGGAGGACTATGACCCGACATGGCGTGGTCGTGCCGTCGTCGCTGTAACAGAAAAGGGTACTATCCTGGGGAGGACTACGACCCGGCAATTGACGATGCTCGCACTGACGCCGTGGAGTACGCATCCTACTGTCATTCTGCCTCAGACGTCTTGCCAATCATGCAGCACACACCAGCAATGAGACCGCAACGCAAACAACGTTGTCCTCCATCTCCTATAAGCCCTCCCACTGCCTGTAGGACACGTTGGCAAAATCAGCATGTTCTCCCTGGTGGGGAAGCATCAGTTGCACCAGCAGTTGCAACAGAACCAACCAAGGCAACCTCACGTGAGCCTGCATCTCCCGCTGCATCTCAGGCTGTTGTTTTGTCCTCCATACCTTTTGACATCTTCACCGTTTTGGAAGCAGCCCTTTTCTCTAGTGCTACTGTCTCTTCCATATTTGCTACTTCAGCGCGTGCTGTGCATACACCTGCTAGCACAGCTGGTTGCAGGGTAGTTGAAACATACACAGTCGCTTCCATTGTCCAAGGCCCTCTTGCAAGTGCAGTAGTTAACATAGCTACGCAGGTTGCAGTACCAGCTGATTCTGTCGCGGCAGTAGGAGCCTCAGTTGCCACTGCTCTCTCCAGTGCTATTGTGTCCATCCAGAACTCCACTGCTCAGGTTTCCCCCTCAGCTGCACCTTTATTGCTTAGCCATCAGATCCGCATCCTAATCACCGTTGCAGCTGCCATCTCCACCCTCACAGTGGCCGCCCTTGCTGGATTTTCCTGCTTTGTTGTCTTTGCCTCTTCCTCTGTGGAATTCATCATAGCTTCAGTAGCAGCTGCACTGCCGCCGCTATTTGGCCTACACCGTTAGTTGCGTTGAGCCTTGTTGCTTGGGCACCCTTCTCTTCTCTCCCCTCTTTCTCTCCGGTGGCCGTGTGTGTGTGTGTGTGTGTGTGTGTGTGTTAACTCATTGTATTGCAGCACTCTCCAACAGATAACCTCCCTCTCATGCTCTCCCACGCCCACTGGGACAAGGGAAACTCTGCCAGAAAATTGATTGAGTGAGTCATATCCCACTCACCATGCTAGTTGACAATGATCAGTATGCTGCACTACAGGAAGAGATACAAAAAGAGCGTGCTACTCTCCAAGCAGCCCTCACTACACAGTGTGCTGCAGAAGAGAAGCCACGCACTAAACAAGATGATGAGGAGACCTTTGCCGATCACATCTTTGATCTTGTTATCGACCGCTTGCAGCCTGCATTGCACTCGATTCCTGCAGCATCCGCTGCTCCTAACATTGCTTCTGTGTTTTCTACCTCTCCCGCTTCCACATCCAACACCACCGGCTCACTCAATTCCAACTCCCTTGCTGTTGCGGCTGCGGCAGGCGCTGTCGCTATCAAAACCTTTGCACAGCCCGCACAGCATCAACCTGACTTTGACTTAGCACCATCTTACTTTACTTCTAACTTCTCCTTCACGTCTTGGGAGGTTCCCTTCGATGCTTGGACGCAAGGTGAGCATCTTTGTCAATACTACCACTTGCCCAATCCCTCTACAAACCCCCCGTTTGTACCCACTGATGTTGATTCTACACGTGATATCCATGCTCTCATTCACGCATGACCCCATGATCTCACTTATGAGATTGGGTCCTACAATGCTGATACTACTCGTCTCACAACTGCTGATCCTGTTGGCGCCTATGCACTCATCAAGGGTGGCACTATTGTCACTGGGCACGCAACACAGAGTGTCCTTGAAGTACAGTTCAACACTCTCTCAATGCGTGCTGACAAGAATGCGGATGCCTACTGGGCTCTTGGTCATGTTGGCTCTGTTCGATTTGCTTGCACTGGCTCCAAACAGCTCCTCCCAATTCAAGGGGTTGGGATTGTGCACTTTTTTGGCCCTGGGGGGAAGCTATTCTTGCCAGACGTCTTGTATGTTCTATCACTTGAGCTGAATCTCCTTTGTGTTACGACACTCGACGACCAGAGCATGGAATTCTCCTCCAGTCGCAACATTGCCTCTGTCTTACACCGCACATCTGGTCGCATTCTTCTACAGCGCGAACATTGTGATCGCCTTTTCCGTGTTCCCACCTTCGTGCCCGCTCCCGCCACTGCTGCCCACGTGCACGTTGCGCACTCTCTTTCCCCTGTACATGCACAGCTGCTCCACTACTGCCTCTACCACATTCATATTGCTGCCATTGACAACCTACTTTGTGTGCTTCCGGCGGATGGCCTTCATGCTACTACGCTCCCTGCCCCTTGTCCTCTTGACTGCCTTGAATGTTCTCAGGTCAGAATACACCGGTCTCCTTTCTCCACTTCCGAGTCTACTGCGTGCTGATGTTATGGGGCCTCTTCCTCATTATGCTCTTGGGGGGATTGGTCACTACGTTCTTTGTCTCACTGATCATTTCTCTGGCATGCGTTGGGTCTTTGCCCTGAAGAAAAACAGTGACGTTTGCTCTACTTTTCAGTCTTGGCTTCCCAAGGCTGAGTTTTTGTGTAGTCGTCTGCTTCGTGTCTTTCGTTGTGACCGTGGCGGTGAATTCATTGGTCCTACCTCTTGTTTCCTCTCATCTCACAGTGTGAGCATTGAAATTACGGCTCCCTACACACCTCAATAAAATGGTGTGTCTGAACGCTAGAACAAGACTCTTGCTGACGCTGTGCGTACCCTTCTTAATGCGTCTGACCTTCCCCCTCTATTCTCTTTTGAAGCCATGTCCTACATGACGTGGAATCGTGTTCCCCACGGTCCCCTCCCATGTCATGTCACTCTATTTGAATGCTGGTTTGGCCATCGTGCAGATCTACGCCTTGCTCGTGTCTAGGGCTACATCACTACAGTCTGGCTCCCTGAGAACCTTCGTGACGGCAAACTCAATCCGCACCCTCGCTTGTTCACCTTCCTTGGGATCTCCACCAAAGCCTGGCGCTTCTGGGACCCTGATCACACCCATGCTGTCGAGTCGTGCGATGCCCTCTTCTTTGAGGACGTCTTTCCTCGTGACCTATCCCATGTCGCTCCACCCTCTTCCCTGTCCTTGTTCCATCAGCTTGGGGGGTTGGGTCTATTCCAACTTCCGGTCTTGCTTAGGCGTCCCCACCACCCTCTCACTCGGCTCACTTCTCTGTTGACCTCTTTCCTCCTATGCTTGACATGTCGTCCAGCTCTGACACGCTCCTCAGTACCCCGTTTGCATCCCCATCTGGTCCTTCCACAGCGTCCTCCCCTCCTACGTCCTCTGAGTCTTTGTATCAGCACCTCTCAGCGCTCTGTCACAGTCTACTCATACTCCAGCATAGTTTTCCCCATGCGATGTCATTGAGCCCCTTCCACCGCCTGTCTTACAACCCACTGTGGTTGTTGGTGGAACAGTATCCTCCCCAATCACTGACATCCCTCCTGTCATACAAGAGCCGTTTACTTGTGGAGGGAGACTCCATGCACTCCCACATCACTCTATCACACAGTCTGTGTCAGAAACTGGGGTGCAGTTCCAACGTGGCCTGATGGGTCTTTCGTACTCACGGCTTGTTTTGTGCGGGTTCTGAGTCTAAGCGTGAGCTTTCTCGTTGCCTCACGCTATGTTTCTGGGAGTGGAAGACAGTTGTAAGACAGTCACTTTTGCAAAGGGAATAACACAATTTTGCATTAGTTTTTAACATGGACATGATCTAAACATTCGTAGGGCTAGTCATGAGCTCTCCAATGCACCAAACCACACGTGATTCAGATCACCGTAACACCCCCTACGTCAGCCAAAGTGCAGCACCCCACACCAGCCGCCCAGTCGGCGACGCGCACCACGTCGCCCACCGAGGCGCACTTACACATAAAGGACCAATCAAAACTCCATTCTAGAGGTGCAGATGTCCCTATGTCTAGCAGTGGTGCCCCTTGCACCTTTGGGGTCTGTTTAGATGAGTTAATCATCATGTTTGGTGATGGGGATTTATGTGGTTCGAAACCTGTTCGCATACCTGTAGTCAGATTTTTCATTGTGTCTCCGAATAACAAACTGTACTACTGAGTTTCGGACTCCGAGCCAGGATTTTGGCTAGTTCCCTTGGTAATAAAAATGCACTACTGAAATCTAGCAGATCATCCACTGGACACCCCGGCAGTCCTTCCGGAGCAAAATCCCAAGATGGCATTTTGTTACTCGTTCCGACCAATCATTCACTGGCAGTTGAACCACGGCCAACTTCCAGAGCCGTCGTTCACACCCCAAATTTCGAAACCCATATCTCCCTAGTTACTGGTTCGATTCCAACGAAACAATTTCCACCAGATTCAGCAACTTGTCACCTTTTAGGGGCAATCCTCCATTTGAGGATCCAAGCAATCCTCGAGTCGCCTGATGCAACGACGAGAAATTTCCTCTCTCTGGCAGCTGGTCGGCGCCTCCCGGCGCTGCACTTGGGCATGCGGAGGGGAAAATCTTCAACATTCTCCCCCTTGCACTGCCATACCCACTGCTCCTGCTTGCTCTCTCTCATCTTCCGCCGTGTCCTCCAACCCATCATAGCTGGTTATCCCAAGCCCGGTCACGTTGAATGTGTGCCGGTCCACGGGTTGCGCTTTGGTGAAGCAATTTGCAAGCATGTTGTGCGTGCCGCAGTGTTGGAGCACCACCTACCCCTTTTAAACCATGTCCCATGCAGACTGATAATGCACGTCAATATGCTTTGTCCTCCTGTGTTGCGTCGAGTTGTTGGTCAGTGAGATAGAGTCGGTATTGTCATCATGCACCACCGTAGGCTCCTGCTATGGCGCGCCTAGCTCCTCCAGCAACCTGCCAAGCCACACCGCCTCCTTGACAGCCTCGGCCAGTGCTATGTACTCTGCTCCCACTGTGGCGGTGGTGACGCAGTCCTGGTTTATACTTCACCACAAGATCGTTGCACCAACGAGGCTGAACACGTAGCCGGATGTGGAATTCCGCTTCTCTATATCGCGAGTGTAGTTTGTGTCCGTATAGCAGACCAGAGGTAAAGGGTTCGCCCGCCCCTTGCCGTCGAACCTCAAGTGCGCATGTCGCATCGCCTACAGGTAGCGGAGGATGCGCTTGACCGCCTGCCAGTAAAGTGGCTCTGGATCAGCCACATACCTGCTCACTTGGCCCATCGCATAGGCCAGGTCTGGTCGAGTCGCCAACATGGCATACATGAGGCTGCCCACCACCGATTGGTAAGGCACCCCTGCCATATCCTCCCGCTCTCCTTTTGTTTGCGGTGCCACTGCCGCACTTAGTGCACAGGTCGTGGAGACCCGGCTGCCAACCGGTTTGTAGACCTCCATGCCCTACCGCTTCAGCACCTTGGCCATGTATTTGGCCTATCCCAACTCAAGCGTGTGCGCCCTCCGGTTCCGCGTGATGCTCACCCCGAGGTAGTAGTCCAGCTCCCCCATGTCGGACATCTGGAATCTACTGCTCAGCTGCTCTTTCTGCCGCTGTAGGCTCACCAGATCCGTCGAGCATAAAATCAGGTCGACCACGTAGAGTGCGACGATCTGATGGAGCTGGTTGTCGCGACGCACGTTCATGCTGTGATCCGCCTCACAACACTTAAACCCGGGTTGTGCCATGGAGCTATCCATTTGTTGATACCAGCATCTGGACTTCTGCAGCTTGCACACCTTGCCCTCCGGCGCCTCTACCCTTCTGGCACTTCCATATAGATCTCTTTGTCTATGATGCTGTTGAGGAAGGTCGTCTTTACGTCCACTTGGTGGAGCTCCATGTCCTTCGCGGCCGCCACCGCAAGGATCGCTCGGATTCTTGTGAACTTGGCGACGGAAGAAAACGTCTCATAATAGTGCTCGTCCTTACGCACTGCGTATCCCTTTGCCACCAGCTGCGCCTTGCATTTCTCAACCACACCGTGAATTTGGTCTTAAAGACCCACTTTGGGCCGATGACCTTGGCATCTTTCAGCCTATCAATTAGCTCCCACGTGTCGTTTTCTGTGATAGACACCACCTCCGATTTGATGGCTGCATCCCTTTGATCCCCTTCGGGTCGTGCAAGCGCCTCTTGCACGGTAGCCGGCTCCGTTGATGCAGCCAGCATGCACCGCGTCATGCCAAGCCATCGACCGGTGCTTGCGTCGAAGCGCTTCCGTGCTTTTTGCTGCCTCACGCTACGATGCGATAGTTTTGGTGGCGCATCGTGACTTTGCTGCGATCCCTCCGACTCAGAATGCTCCGGTGAATCATCGACCGGACGGCTCCCCGAGAATCTCTCTTGCTCTTGCAAAACATCGCCTGAACAACCGGCGCGTCTGGTGGATTTTCCATCGACACCCGCTACACACTATGCCAGAAGTGCGGCCCTTGGCACCCTCGGTGCCTCATCCGCCTGATCAGCTTGGTCTTCATCGGAGTCCTCTGTGTCGGCTGCCATTGATGGTGCACCTATGCGCTTTGATGCCGCATCCTCAACTTTGGCTCCTTCTCGTAGTCAAGGAGCTCGAACCATTTCCTTTCTTTGAAGATTCCACCACGCCCACGTTGTTGCTTCTGATGTAGCTCTGCTGCTCTTCAAACTCGATGTCTTGGCTGCGGATTAACTCCTCCTTGCACATTTTGTAGATCCTCTATGCCTTATGCGCGCTCTCATAGGCAAGGAAGAGATACGACTTTGCCCGCGGCTCTAGCTTGCTTTCGTGCCTCTGCGCAGCCTGCACCATCGTGTGAGCCTTGCACCTAAACACTCTCAAGTGTGCCACACGTGGATTGCGCCTGCTCCAAACGTCTTGAGGCGTCTTCCAGCTACTCTTCCGCTTCAACACCAGTGTAGGGGTGAGCTTGATGATGTAGCTCGTCGTATGCACAGCTTCCGCCCACAAGCTTTGCGGCAATTCCACATCCACCAACATGGCCCTTACAATGTCTAGTAGCGTCTAGTTTGCCCGCTCCGCCACGCCATTTGACTGAGGCAAACATGGTGTAGTTTGTTCCTATTTTATGCCCTACTGCTTCAACCACCTGCTACAGCCCACATGCTCTCCATCGTTGTCTCTGCGTAGTGCTCTGACCTTCCGGTTAGTGTGCCTTTCCATCGCGGCGATGTACTCCTTCAGCCAGTCAAGGACCTCGCCTTTCTGCTTCATGAAGTAAACGTAGAGTTTTCTGCTGTAGTCGTCAATGAAGGTGACGAAGTAACACGTGCCACTCTTTGACGTCTTCTTGAATGGTCCGAACACGTCCCTGTGCACGACCTCCAGTAGGTCTGAGGCACGATTCATGTTCTCGTTGAACAATTTGCGCCACGCCTTGCCCAAAATACAAGACTCGCACTTTTTGTGCTTTGCTGCATCTGTCAACTCTTCCGCACCGTCGATGATGAGGCCGCATACCAGCTCGCTCTTCGCCATCTCCTTCACGACTGCAAGTGAGGAATGCCCCAGTTGTTGGTGCCAGAGCTCCAGATCAGCTCCCCCTCCTTTGGCTAGGTTGACAGTGTGTTCCTGCAAGTCTACTGAGCTTGTCGCCGCAAGGATCACCTTGGTCTCCACAATGTTGTGGCCTCCCTCGTGCTTAGCCTCCAGCACGGGCTCGCCACCACCGTCCTTCCGCAAAACTGCCCCTCTTCTGTTGAAGAGCACCTCATACCCCTTGTCAGTTAGGCGGCTGACACTTAAAATGCCATCCTATCCGAGAACGTGCTGCACCTCCTTGATGACGCGCTGTACCCGCTACCCACCAACCACCACCTCCACATCCACGTCTCCTTGGCCAACCGCCTCTCAACTTTGTCATTCGCGACCACCATGGATTTGCTAGACTTGGTGTAGGTAACGAACTCGACCTTCTGGACCTGTGTATGCTCTTTTGCTCCGGAGTCAAGGAATTCCCGGTTGGCCTTCTTGAGGTAGTTGTTTTGAGTGCCGTTGAGGAACGCCTTCGCGTCTTTGGCATCCTTGCCGCAGGCCTTTGCCTCCTCGGTGCACTAACGGGCTCAGTGGCCCTCTTTGCCGCAGTTACGGACATCACCCTTCTTGGCACCCTTCTTTCCGCCGCCATGTCCGCCACCTCCCTTGGCCCCGCTTCCACCACCATGCATTTTGGCTACAAGGGCCGATGAGGACAACGAGGAATCCTCGCAGCTCCGTTGCTGCACCTCATTACGGATGTACTCTACCACTGCGCCATAGGTGAGCTTGTCCTCTGCACATCCTCCAAGGTCTAGGATGAGAGGGCTCCAACTGTCAAGAAGGGCCATGAGGAGGGCCATCGCCTACAGTTGTGTGTCGATCTTCCACCCCATGTCATTGTACTGTAAGGCCAGCAACTCGATCTGCTGCATGGCGATGATGAAATCATCTCCCTCCTTGATTCTCATAGTCAAGAGTCACTTCATTCTGAAGATTTTGTTCGCCAGAGACTTGGATTGATGGATGGCGCATAGTTTTTGCAAAGCCTCAGCTGTGAGCTTGCAGCACTGAAATTAGCCCCACTGTGACTTGGTCATCCTCGACACCAGCAACATGAGTGCCTCCGTGTTCTTTGTTGCGAATGCATCCTTCTACGCCTCCGTCACCGTCGCTTCCTTGAGGTCTTCCAACAGCCCCTTATGCGTGAGGTACAGCTCAAAGTGCCACCTCCACAGCCCATAGCCAGGGCCACCAACATAGTTCTAGATGGGCTGCATCTCCTTCTACGCCATTCATGCATTTTTCAACTCCGGGACCTCAGACCTTGACAACGATATCGTCCCCGAAGACGATCCCGTCCGCTGTGAAAGCCGTGAGCGATTTGTAGACCGGTCAGGGCCGTGCGCCCATAACCATTTTCAAGAAACTGGGGTGCAGTTCCAACGTAGCCTGACGGGTCTTCTGTGCTCACAGCTTGTTTTGTGCAGGTTCTCAGTGTAAGCGTGAGCTTTCTCGTTGCCTCACGCTATGTTTCTGGGAGTGGATGACAGTTATGAGACAGTCACTTTTGCGAAGGGAATAACACAATTCTGCATTTGTTTTTCAACATGGACATGATCAAAAAATTTCTTGGGCTAGTCATGTTCTCTCCAACGTACCAAACCGTGCGTGATTTAGATCACCGTAGCTCCCGCTACGCCAGCCGAAGCACAGCACCCCAAACCAGCAACTTAGTCGGCGACGCGCACCACGTCGCCCGCCGAGGCACCCTCACACATCAAGGACCCATCAAAACGCCATTCTGGAGGCGCAGATGTCCTTACGTGTAGCGACGGTGCCCCTCTTGCCTTTGGGGTCTTTTTCGATGAGTTAATCATCATGTTTGGTGATGGGGATTGATGTGGTTGAAAACCTGTTCGCAAACCTGAAGTCACATTTTTTTTTCTACTGAGTTTCAGACTCCGAGCCAGGGTTTTGGCGAAGTCTCTCCGTAACAAAAACGCACTACTGAAATCCGGCGAATCATCCAACAGACGCCTCGGCAGTCCTTCTAGAGCAAAATCCCCGGATGGCATTTTGTTACTCATTCCGGTCAATTATTCACCGGCACTTGAACCGCGGCCAGCTCCCAGAGCCACTGCATACACCTCAACTTTGGAAGCCTATATCTCCCTCGTTACTACTCCAATTCTAGATATACAACTTCCACCTAATTCAACAACTTGTCATCTTTCAGGGGAAATCCTCCATTTTAGGATCTAGGCTATCCTTGAGTCGCCAGATTCAACAACAAGGAATTTCCTCTCTCTGGCGGCTCGTCAGCGGCTCCCTGCACCGCACTTGGGCATGTAGAGGGGCAAATCTTGAACAGTCCCCTCAACCCTCTCAGCGTCGCACCCACTCCAGTGCATTCACTAGTGCAGCCGGTTCCGCTACGAGACCCACTGGACTTGATGCACTGGGACTTGCAGGTAGTGTTGTCCACCCTAACTCAGCAGTGGGCTGTGCACTGGTTGCTCATGAGTTCCATAGTGCTCGTGATGCCTCAGTCGTTGGGTACGTCGCTACCTACTTTGCGGCAAGTTGGCTTCCCTCACTCCAAGCAGAGCCTACCACTCTCTGTTAGGCAAGAGAGGTAGCTGAAGCTGATCTCTGGGAAAAGACCATGCAGGAAGGGCTCACAGCCTTGAACTAACACAGGGTTTTGGGTCTTGTTGATCTCCCCGCAGGTCATAAGGTTGTTTCCGCCCGTTGGGTACTTTGGCGCAAGCTGAAGCCATATGGTACAATTGACGGGTACAAGGCCTGGCTCACCGCCTAGGGATTCTCCCATATTCAAGGCGTTGACTTTTATGAAACTTTTGCCCCTGTTGGTCGATACACCACGGCCCAAGCTCTCTTGAGCTTGGACACCCAGCACGACTAGGAGCTGAAGCAAATGGACGTCAATAATGCATTTTTGCACGGACGCCTTGACGAGGAGATCTATATGGTGTAGCCTCCAGGCATTATAGATGGCATGAACAAAGTCTGGCGACTGCGTGAAGCCCTCTACGAGTTTAAACAATCTTCCAGATGTTGGAACATGGAGATCTCATCCACCTTCGAGAAGGGTAGCTACCGTCGTAGCACTGTCGATGGAGCTCTCTTCTTGAGTGCACCCTCGCAGCTGTTCTCGGCCATTTGAGTCTATGTGGATGATCTTCTCATAGTGTCACCCAGTCCTGCTGCCGTGCAGTCAATGAAGGTCCTGGTGCAGTCCACGTACAAAATGAAGGACTTGGATCCAACACGTGTATTTCTCAGCATGGAGCTTGATCGTTAACAAATATCGCCGAACATTGCACGTGCACTAGGCTGCCTACATCCGTAGCCTGGGGGAGCGCTTCTCCTCCTTGCTGGCTCATACCCTCACTGCATCCACACCGATGACTCCAGTTGGCCAGCACCTCCTGAAGTCACTTGACACGACGTAATTGGGAGACTCTATCAATGCTCAGTTCTCCGAGCAACCCTGTTGGAGGCACCTTGAGGATGCACGGCGTATCGTCCGCTACGCACAATCTATTACACGTGTGGGACTGCGCTATAGGTCACAGCCCTCGGTGGTTGTTGATGGGTACACTAATGGTGATTGGACTTATGATGTAGACGCACATAGCCGCACTGGCTACATCTTTCTCGTGGGTGGAACTGTTTATCCCATGGAAAGGTGGCAAACAAGGTTGTGTTGCGCGCAACTCCAGTGAGGCTAAGTATGTCGCAGTTGGTGCAGGTACGTGTGAGAGTGTCTGGATGTCTCGCTTGTTGCAGCAACTTCGCGTGCCCATCTGCTGCATCATACTGCGTTGTGACAATCAAAGCAATGAGCTAGTTTTGTAGCTCATTGCACCGGGTTGCTGATCCTGCGAGGCCACACTCTCGGTTGCTCCGAGGTGTGAGAAACCACAGCGGCTTTTGCAGACCGATTGGGTTGGACTCCGGTGTGGTGGCCGGGGCCCCACATCGAGCTGCTCGTGTGGGTGGCCCCGTCAACCGGATGCTAAGAGCTTGCTCACTCATGTCTCTCGTGACTCGCCTCTTACTATTTTGAAGTTTTTTACCAACTCTTCACTTCTCTTGTCGCCATGGACGTTGTGTGGAATTCACTTGCATGGTAGAGAGTGTTTCGGCGTCGTGTCGCTACGTACACTCACGACGTGACTCCGCACGCGTTGTTCGACAATCGATCGAACGACCCCGACTATGTCTCATTCATAACTTGACACTTGTATCTATATGTTCAATCATTTCGACATTTGTCATCGAAGTACACTTGTCGTCGAAGTACACTTGTCGCTAATTATAAATTGCTCAAGTGTCCCAAATGCTAAATCGTGTTATGCCTAGAAACTTTCACCTATTCATCATCTACGCTGCGTTTGGCAAAACACGTGGGGGGGGGGGGGGGGGGGGGGGGGAGAGACCGAGAGGGGGAGCGAGACAGCAATCAAAGTGCCAAACGATGGGAGTTGGCCGGCAGCTTTGTCGTTGAAATCCTCCCCCCTCCTAACACCTGAATGCTATTGAGACCCTCCAACGCAACCGAGGGCTAAGATTTAGGGCCATATTCCCATTTTCACCATGCTCAAGCAGCAATGAGCGTCACTGTTTGAGCATAGTGAAACCGTGTATGCAGATGGAGTTTTTTGTTGCTGGAAACGGGTGGATAAGATTTGTTTTTCAGAGGATTTGGTAAATGGGTTTTCTTGTGCCGAGATCGGGGTATATGAGTATCAAGTGTGACAGAACAGGGGGTCAATTGCATTCTTGTCGAAAAAGGCATTCGATGCATTTTCTAGTGATCGCGCTAGGAAACTGTACCTACACGGCCCACGTGTTTGCGCGGTACTCTGTTTCTCAAACTTTGTAGTTCGTGAAACAACTTTGGTCGGATTTCAACCCCACCCCATGCTCGGTCGCAAACATCGTCAAATCTCGTCCTAACATCGTCGTTTCGGATGATTCCTCGCAACGAACAACTCAATGGCAAAAGATGCGGCGGAACCAGCAGCAGAGAGAGCAGGTGCAGCTGGATGAAGAGCAGCAGCAGCAGCGGCGTCGTCGTCTGCAACAGCAGCAACAGCTGCAGCACCAGCACCAGCAGCGCGAGCAGCAGCTGTCACAGCAGCCGCAACGGCGGCGACGAGAACAGCAGCGGCAGGAGCAGCAGCAGCAGGAGAAGCAGCAACAGCAGGAGAAGCAGCAGCAGCAGCAGCAGCAGCAGCAGCAGCAGCAGCAGTAGCAGCATCGGTAGCAGTGGCGGTTGCGGCGGCGGCAGCAGCGGCAGCAGCAGCGGCAGGAGCAGGAAGGGAGGCAGCATCGGTGGCAGCACGTCACCACTGAATGCAAGCAGCAGCTTCTGCTTCTCCTTCTGCGGCAGCCATCTCCATCAGCATCCATTGCCATGGCAGCAATGGAGACAGAAGGTGGAACCAACATCACCGCAGACAGTGCACTTTACTCAAATTTCCTGCTCGCGGCTGCTCTTTCTTTCGTTAGAGGGGAAAGGGGGGGGGGGGGGGGGGGGCATACGCGCAAGCAGTGTTTACATTGTGAGAGTGGCAGAGTGTTACGGAAGGACTGGTTGGGATGCGGTCAGTTGGAAGGTTTGGTTTGTTGGTGCTATCTATCTGTGTGCTTTGAGTGCTGTAGTGCTGTTCTACTCCCCCCCTCCCCCCCCCCCGTGCCCCCCCTTCCTCCTCCTCCTCCTCCTCCTCCTCCTCCTCCTCCTCCTCCTCCTGCTCCTCGTCCTCCTCCTTGTCCTCCTCCTCGTTTTCCTCTTCGTCCTCCTCGTCCCCCTCCTCATGCTCCTCGTCCCCGTCCTCATCCTCGTCCTCCTCGTCCTTCTCCTCGTCCTCCTCATCCTCCTCGTCCTCGTCATCCTCCTCCTCCTCCTCGTCCTCCTCGTCCTTGTCCTCGTCCTTGTCCTCTTCATCCAACTCGTCCTCCTCGTCCTCCTCCTCGTCCTCCTCCTCGTCCTTCTCGTCCTCCTCGTCCTCCTTGTCCTGCTCGTCCTTCTCGTCCTCCTCGTCCTCCTCGTCCTCCTCGTCCTCCTCGTTCCCGTCCTCGTCCTCGTCCTCGTCCTCGTCCTCGTCCTCGTTCTCGTCCTCGTCCTCGTCCTCGTCCTCGTCCTCGTCCTCGTCCTCGTCCTC